>JANIJG010012640.1:0-14069 GCA_024611175.1 Megaceryle torquata
CCCTCCACCACCAAATTTTTTTTTTTTTTTTTTTTTTTTTTTTAATTCCTTAAGAAAGTAAAGGAAAAAAGGAGCCTGAATTTTGTTCTGATTTATCAGCTATAACTTTTGGCCTGGTTTCTGGCCATCACCCAAGCTAGAAGCATGTAAGCTATTTCAGACATAAAATTACTTTGCACTACAGGCAATTAGTGAGGCCAAGAGGCCACTGGAGAGCTGCATATGATGAATGTAATTGCTACTGGGAAATCCTGGAGGGTTTTCGACCTTGTTGCTAATTTCCCCCCCCCCGCTCCATTCTTTGGGAATATCCTGAAAAGATCACACAGCTGGGACAGCAGTGTTGCCTGAGAAAGAAATGATGAGGCAATTTACTCATTACAGAATTAATAGCTTCAGAGGGTAAAGAGTTTATGAACAAGAACATTAAAAAGATCTTAGCACCAACATGTAGGAAACTGTTAACAGCAGTCTGTCCAACTTAAAACCTAGTAGGCTTAATGCGCTTTGCAAAACAACCATAAAACTCTCAGAGAGGAGGAATCAGCAGCACTCGCTGCCAGAGCTCTACAGAAACACGGACCGACGCGAGGTGGGGAGCACCTGCTGCATTGTAACACCACTCAACAGTGATAAAAGTAAACAGAACTGAAACAACCCAAATAACTTGGCATAATTAGCTTTAATATTTCTTTCCAAAAAAGAACAGGGAAGTTTCTTAAGCCAAGACCACATTGAAGCTGTAGAGAAGGCTGTACCAAAATCACTGTTGCTCAGCAGGACACCTTTACCCCCCAGCATTCAACCAGCTAATCAGGGCACTGACAGCACGGAGGTTGGAGCAACCTGAATTTCACATCGGTGCTATTCAAAGTCTCCATCAGCTTCTGATGCTCACGTTGTGCTTAATGGTGTGGTAGATACATAGTGAGGTACTTCAAGTTTAAAACAAGCTCCATTACATCTACAGCCACTGCACCGCAGATACATCCCATGCCTTCTCCTTTCCAGTTCAGTGTTGACAGTTCCTTTAGACAGGTGTGTATTCTTTTGGTTCGTAGAGAGATGCTCTGAGAAGGTTACATACCTTAAGGCTGCTTCAAAAAATTGCTTTCAGTTCTTGTATTGTCATTTCCTTCCCACGTACATATCAGCAAGCTTCTCCAGAAAGAGATGGTTCCTATTCCTTATGGTCTGCTATCAATGGATACAATTTGTTTCCCAAACATTACCACTCCCATCTGGGGCCTATAACATTCTCTTTGCCCTCACATGCACTTGTTCTCTCCGATAGATGGAAAGCATTGTCTTTCATATTCAAAACCAAACCCCAATGTCCTATATCTTTGGGAGACTATTCTCGGTAAAGGAAGCCGCTATAAGAGACAAAGAAATTTTATTCTTTAAGAAAAGAGTTTCTCTTCCATCTCCTATCACAATTTTGAGTTGATATCAAAACTCCATATCCTTTCAGCAACCTTTCGTACTGTCTGACAGCTGTACATCAGCTCCCTCACTGTACTTAATTAATGGGAACTCAAAGCCTCTTGCCCTGCCATTCTGAATTACCTATAGGCAGTAATAGAAGAGATGTCCATTAGCATAAAGATTACTTTTGTCACGATGATACACATTTTAAGGTTATCAATGTTTCTGCAGACTGAAAGTGATATATTTTGCCACCTCTGGATTTTTACTTAGAACTTTAGAAAAGTAGCATTCCATGCAAAAATGTTAGATTCACTATATTCTGTTTTAATTTTATTTCCAGCTATTTTTATTCCAGTAAGTTCCAGTTTAAAGTTGAAGCTTGCCATCATGTATAATGACTGACAGAAATTTAAAAGAGGATCATTTCATCTTCCCCTTATGTTCAGCAACAGCATTTAGAGTTTGGTCTGTCATGCTGTGAAACTTGCTTGGCTCTGCTGTCTGTAAACACACTTCTAAAGTACAAGAAAACGGTTGTGTGAGCATCAGGTAGGAAACACATCCACCATTTGAAAAGGCTTCTCCTCTGAAAACACAAATGGGATGTGCGTGGCTCATAAATGCTAGCCCCCCTTGTAGGAAAGAGCATCTAGTTAACTATCTGTTGTAGCTCATGTATTCTTCAATATTTAAAGGTAAACCTGCATGTGACAGATACGGGATCATTCACAGAGGCACTCTCAGACACGTGCGTATTTGTTACGCACTCAGAGGTAAATTCAAAAAGTTGTCTTTCCTGTTCTGCGTGGTTGCAAAAAGCCAAATGTTGCCTAATTCGACAATAAAGAAATCTGACAATAAAGAAAATTTGACAATAAATGTTGACATGGAAACCACAGAATTTTGCTGGTGTGCAAGAATAAATTATGTCCTCCTCCAACCTTACTTGTCTTACCCAGAAATTGCTCTGGTCTAATGACTCCCTTGGTGACTGCTCATGGGATTCTCCCTTCTTGACACAGAAGGTGTTGAAGCTTTACACCAACAGAAGGCAGAAGTTTAGTCTTCCTGACTTAGGGTCAGTGCAGCACCACAGGCACAAGGCAGGAAATGAGATTCCCTCTTTTAAGAGCTGTACTAGTTTCTTTACTCATCTTCCATTACCCCAAAAAAAAGCAATGCAAGAAGTGAATCATCATTTCTTCCTTGGGCTTCCTCTAAGAGCAGCAGTTACCAGCTACTCCTTGTGCACATTCATTGGAAGACTGGTGCTATCACAATTTGTCTGCTGTAGTCTTGGTATAGAGCAAAATCTATTTTATATGAGAGAATGAGAAAGCATCAGATTAAGATCTCTCATGTCTCTATAATCTTTTTTTTTTTTTAGAAAGAAAAAATGAGATGGCAGGAAACATTTTGTAGAAGTTTTGAAAGAGAACGAAGCAGCAGCTCTGCAGAATAAATCACCATTTAGCTCCATTTGTCTCTTGCTATTCTGTATGTTTTTTCTAAAACAACTGCTTCTGCTCCCTGAAGGCATTTAACAGTGGACATAGTCTCACAGCTGCTAAGTATGTAAAGCTGTCTATGTAAAAAAGCCTCTTGGAAGTTTTACACAACTTGCTCACCTCCCATATGGATGTATTTCATACAATAATTAATTTATTCCCACCAAGAAATCAGCTCAGAATTAATCCCAGGTAATCTGAGAAGCCTCTTCTCCTCTGCATGCTACAAATATTTCTTCCATCTTTCCAAAGCTCTGTTCGCCTTTTCTTCCCAGGTCTATTGCTTATAATCAGCACTTGATCAAGCCACCCTGTTAAAAAATACTACCAATGCACAAAGACAAACACACAACTGCAAAATTTTCAGGTAGTACTAAAATTCCTGAAAATTTGGCCTAAATGTATGATTTCATTTGAAACTATGTATTAAGTCAGAATATATTCCCCACCTTTTATCTCACTTCTGCTGGAACATAAGACAACCTTCCTTTCCAAAATCATTCTGTGTATTTAAATGCACTTCAAAGTCACTTGAGTTTTGTCTTTGAAAGTAATCAACATTAACATCTGTAGAGAAAAGTACGCAGATATTGGCAATATGGCTTGCAACACCTAAAAACTGTGAAGTTTTTACATGGTGTAGTATTGTTAGGCATACAAGCACGTTACGTACCCTAAACAGAGAGCTGAATGACCTTAGTGATCGATCTGTTTCTGTCTTTCAACAATGAAGGTGATAAACATGACAAAACCAATGTAGAGGGTTCCAAAGAAAATGCTATTTGGTCTTTCAAGTCCTACAAAATTTTACAGTAATTGCACAGTAATCTATTATAAAATTTTAGAGTAGTTTAAAAAAAAAAAAAAAAACGAACCTTAACAAAGGCTTAACATTCTACACTAAACCCTGTAAATGTATTTGAAATGAGACGGAAAGACTTGGAGTCTTCTGCCAATTGGCACCTATTATGGTTAATGGAAAGACTTGAAGTGACCTTTCAGGTATCAGACCATCACTGAAAAAGATGGATATTACAAAAAGTGATATGCGTACACAGATCAAGAGGCCAGAGATACACAGCAGCAGAAATTTACTAAGAATTAATCTACCGCTGGATGGAGTAAAATAAAAGGAAAATATGGATAACTTGCAATGTCCACAAAATATTAAAAAAAAAAAAAAAAAAAAAAAGGAATGTTTAAAGCACTGATTACAAAGGCAGGTCAAGAACAGCATTACCCCTATCTCCTAAAGCAGCCTCAATGAGCTTTTTGTCCAAAGTCCTACCTGGAATGCAGTGGTGTATTGGAAGTATGGGTGAGAGCCAAATGGCCATCATGAAATTACCTTTGCAAACTTCTAACTTCTGGAATTGATCTGGCTTGAGAGAGTCTTAAGATAAGATTAAAGAGTGATAACATTTATTCTAGTTATAGGTAAAGATTAATTTCGTAAATAGAAGTAGCCTTAACTAACTTACTGTACCATTTCTGCACTATAATCAAGTGACAACATCAACAACAAAGCTTTTTAATTTCAACAGTCAAGGTTCTTTTAATGGTCTAATCAAAGACAAATCAATTGCAGTAAGCAATCTTCCAAAATAAACATGATGACTGCACAATTCCCCTTTAGTATGCAAAAGAACGGAGTTATCAATGTAGCACTGCTCAGAATACATCTGTGCTGCAGAGACACAGAAGCTTCTTGGTGCCCAGAGAGGCCTCCTATGTGAAAACTGTCAAGCTGTTGAGATCTCCAGCTCTCAAAATTTAAACTATGTCTTCAGGGCTTTTTAAAACAAGTACTTTTGGGAGGGGAGAAAATGTTCAGCAGGAGAGCAGCTAAATTAATGTAACTCTAAAGACAGTATCATTTTCTAATGCAGCAGAAGTCAAAGTACCACAATCACCAGTGTAAGTCCACTACTTACTGTTACCGAAAGCTATGTAACTTCAGAAACATTATTTGCCATGTAGAAAAAAGTCACTGTTCTGAGAAGAGTCAGTGTGTGCATTTGCTTTACATATAAGAATGTGAGTGGGAGGCTTGTCAGCAGAAGTGCCTCCTGTGCAGAACACCAACTATTCCATGCCGCAGTCCGGTTTGGATGGCTGATCCAGACAGGCTGTACAGGCCTCTCTACATGGTCAGTGCACGAGGAGCACCTACACCTGCTGTGCACGCGTTCGTTTACAATTTCCAAAGTCAAGATACCAGACTGACTTCCCCTGCTCCGTGCAGGCCAGTACAACGTGCTGCAGTGAACCTGCTGTGTGCTGGACTGAAGTAGAAAACTGGAACTCATGGATCCATGGCAAAAACTGCACTAGGGATTGTTCGATTACTTATGCTGTAACACCAAGACATGACTAGAGTTTGAAACTGAGAAGAACGGCAGATTTCAGATTTGTTGCTTTTAGTGAATATTAGGAACTGTTGGAATGAGTCCACGTAGAAATCAGGAAAGTACCCCAACACCAGTTTGCGCTTGAGTTTACTTAAACATTTAGCCCAATTTTGCTAATGCCGTTCTTTTCATTTCATCCGTACTTTGCCAATCAGGGTGTGAAACAGCACTGCGCTTCGGCACAAGCAGCCCTCTTCACTGGTATCCAGCAGTACAGCAAGACCACCATGACAGATGACAAGATGATCCAGAAACAAGAAATAAAGCATATTTGTTCTTAGAAACAAGGGAGAAGGTGTTAATCTTAGTGAAATAGGATTCTTGTGGTACTGGCAAAGTTACTGTCAGGATAAATTACTTGCTTCAGCAAATACCAAATACAGAAGCAGACTTGTCAGGGTGCCAGACAAGCTCAACCAACCACCCTTCCAGCAAAGCATTTCTATTGCACGCTTTTAGTTTGTATTTCACAGCTTTTCTCCCATTCCTATTTTTGTGTCTTTACTTTAGACCTTCTCCTTTATGCAGATCATGGCAAGAACTTGCAATTTAACATTGCAACCAAGATGGATAAAATGAAGGGGTTTTTTGGTGTAGACTGCACAGAATGTCTTCCTGAATGACACACATGAATAAAGCTATTCCTGCTGGTACTGCATTTCCCAGAATGAAGATGGGAATGAAAAATTAGTTTATGGCTATGTAACTTTTGATTATTCTGATACAGTGAGATAGCTCCAGAAGAACACATATTTTCAGTTCCCAGCATGACAAAAAGGTTCATTTCTACCTTTATTCCATACAAAACAGATTGTAGTTCCAAATTGTAACCACGGCACAGACAAAATTACAGGAGATCTTTAAAGATAAAATTCTGCATAGGAATGATATCATCTGGAAGACTCACTGTGTATCTAGCATTATCCTGGTCCTACTACATGAACAAATGCAAACAGTGGATGTAAGCACTGGCTTTGAAGACCTGGAGTGATTCTGCCACCATACTATGTGCTCATAGTGACTTCTACCAGCTCTGATGGAAACAGACTCCGTAAGACACTCACTCTTCCAAACTACCAAAACCTTAGGTGTCTTCCAATAGCACCTGTAACACCACACTGCATGTCAGCTATCTGCCCCCAGTCCTGAAAATCACTCAGACACAGTACCAATTTAAACACGATGAAGAACACATCATTATGCTGTGACATAGGACCATTATATGCTATTACAGGACCAAAGTTCATCCAGGTTGGTTTAAGGATTACAACAGAAACTTGGTGTTTATGCAACTCAATTTTTACTATCTTTAAATGCTGTCGACACATGAAAAAAAATGCTTCTATAAGATCCTCTAGAGTATTCAGACGGAAATAAATTGGGGAAGGAAACAGAACACTATCAAAATAATGGGAAGAATTTTGTCTACTAATTCTAATACCAGCATACTATTGTATACTAATTTTCACTAATTCCAGTCAATTAACTTGCACATAACAAAGTCCTAAAGTGATTAGAATACAAGAATATTATTTATCCAAATAATACTATGTAATTATATTTCCAGAAAAACTCTGGTATAAATAGTAAACAATTATATTTTGATCCAATAAATTGTCCTAATTCAAGGAGCTGTCAAAACATGCCCTTACCATGAGATAAACAGAAAGACACCTAAGTTGGGGAAAAAAAAATAAAAATCAATTATATGACTATATAAACAAACCAAGTCAAATATTGTATTCTATGAGGTAACTACAGAATATGCTAGAATACAGCCTGCAAAACTGCCAGATCAAACATTCTTGGGAAGTCTGCATTACCAAAATACAATGGCATCTTGACAAAAAAGACATAACCAAGAAAGAGAACAGAAGTCAAAAGAAATATATAAAAGTTCATATTCATTAGAAAAATCAGTTGTGAAAGAATGTGAAAGATATGTCCCTGACACATGATTTCTAAAGCCTTTTCAAAAAAAACCCGAAAAAAACCAACAAAAAACAAACAAAAAAAAACCCTAAAACAAACAAAAAAACCACAACCAAACCACAAAACACCAAAAAAAAAAAAAAAAAAAAAAAGAGGTTTCATTTTCTGTCATTAGGAATCATCGTGTCAGCCTCCAACTAATCACTTCATGTTCATGAATTTAAGTGGAGCCAGAACGCAAATAATCAGCATATTATTATGGCCAAACTAATGAATTTATGTAAGCATGCTTTATCAACAGTTTTCATCTATTTTCTTTCTTCCACAAGAAAAATGATCAGCACCCTTCTGTCAACCTGGGCTACAAAGTAATGGCACGCACAGAAAACACCAACAAAACCTGCAGCAGGGAGGTGCGCCAAGATCCGCGCTGGGAATTCTAAGAACTTCTGCAACTACACTAACACTTGTTTTGTAATCTCTGGCTGATCAGGGATAAGGGATAATTAATTAAGGGGTGAAATTTAAATTCTGCAAAGTCATCTGTATGTCATATACAGACAGAAATACTGACATGGGTAACGACAAGCACAGCTGGCACTCTGCGAACTAAATACTAGACCTACATGTTTATCTATTCTGTTTTTATTCTTCTTGAACATCCATTTATAGCAACAGTTGCATATCATCAGTTTTACTGCTTTATCCGCATAGCCAGTCATTTTTCCATGTCAGGAAATCTCTGACACGTATCATGAAGAAAACAATGTTAATGTGGTGGGAATACCAGACACTGAAACTTCAGAAGTTGAGAAACTCACAATGGCAGCAGCTATAAGCCTTATACTAAACGCTCCTTTCTAAGTTTCAAAATTGTTTGACAAGTTGGTATTTTCACAGCTACAACCCCAGTAAGTCTGCAAGAAATTCAATTATAGTGCAGCTTGGGGGTTGTGCGTTCATCTTTATCCTATTCCTCTTCCCAATTGCTTTTTGTTAAAAGAACTGGGTAACTCATTGAGAAATCTGCTAGATCTGGAAGTATTAGTCATTTTCTTATCAGAAGCTCTTCCATCAACCCTCTGTACTAAATGTGTCATTTCACTCAGAATTACTCATGAGCTCTAACAACTGAGCATAATCAATTCCTCTACAGATTTTTACATATGTTCTGAATTTCTTTCACTGCTCGCTCCTTATTTTGCAATGCATTTTTCCATGTTTGCACATGTATCAGAAAATGTAATTGGTGTGATCAGCTCCGTTGCCAAGGAGTATCGCGTGAGATACAGCTGACTGACCCAGAGCAACTGATCAAAGCCATGCAAGTACTAAATGGGAAAACAGTTTCATTTTTATAGCTGTTACACTTTTATGATATTCAGCCAAAAGTTAATCACAGCCAATTGCACAGAACTGCTGATGTTGTGATGTTACATATTAATGAGGTTGCTATTTTTAATGTTTCTCTGCAAGGTGCTATTAGGATTTGGCTGTTGAGAGGCTGGAGCAGCATGCTATGCAAATCTGTGCTGACCTGGAGCACATCAGACTGTCACATGGATATGTTTCATTCAGGCAACCACAGGAGAAGTAAGAAAGCAGCTAATCACTTGCCTTCTGAAAACACATATATCAATATCATCCCTACACGTGGCAGGACAAGATGTTTGATGGTGAATCTGGTTTCAGTAAGGCTGCAGCACATGGACACACACAGTCTACAAAGATTAAGCAACTAGCTCAGCAGAAGAAGAAACAGAACATAAATGGAGAAGTTTTCCTTTTTTTCAGTATAAAAAAACCCCACAACGGTATCCATTTGACACTGATAAAGCGTGGCTCAAAAATGCTCTGAATGACTGCAAAAGTACCTCATTGGGAGCATGTGCCATGACATGAACTGAAACTGAAGTTGGATCGTTTCAGGTGATCTTTTTGTTGAGCTGAGTTTAGTGTGACTGCAGGATCCCAGAGCTGACTGCCAGTCCCAGCCTGTAACTCACACTTGTTAAATACTCACAGACTGTCAGCAAATGAATCAGAAACATTTTGCTTGGAAGACGCTTTTAAGAACATCTCATAAACCATTAACCCAGCACCGCCAAGTCCACCACTAAAACATGTCCCTCAACACCACATCTACATGTCTTTCAAATACCTCCAGTCTAAGCCTGTTCCAGGGCTTTACAACCCTTGTAGGGAAGAATTTTTACTAATATTCCAACTAAACCTTCCCTGGCACAACCTGACAAGGTTTCCTCTTGTTCTATCACTTGTTACTTGGGGAAAAAAGACCAACTCCCACCTCGCTACAGTCTCCTTTCAGGTAGCTGTAGAGATTTGTTAAGGTCTCCCGAGTCTCCTTTTCCAGGCTAAATAATAGAGAAGTGCAACAAAACTACGAAGGGTCTAGAGAAGAAGTCTTTTTGTTGTATGAGGAGCAGTTGAGGGAACTGGGGTTATTTAGTCTGGAGAAAAAAGGAGCTTTCTTGAACCTTGAGAATGTCTAGCTAAGTAACAAACACGGGGTTGGTTTGTTCCTATTAAATACCTTGGAATAAATAATCTTAGAATAAAATTTTTTCACTGCCAAAGAGAACATCTGATTTTATCCACTGGCTCCCAATATTCTCTGTTACCGCAAGATACGCTACAAGAAAATACGCAGTGTGCCAAATGGAGTGGTGTTCTCTCTCTTTGCAAGCAGCTGAGCAAGGATATGCCAATGAATATTCCAAGTGAAAAAGCAATTTCAAACGATTAAGTTAAATCCTGTTACTAAATCTAGTACATTTTTATTATTAGTTATTTAAATTTATGGGTATATGCAGTGTCAACACACCATGAAATGAAGGAATTACCAATTTCCAGCACGAATTACTTGATAAAAGGGACTGCATTAAATGCAGGGTTCTGGAATAAATCAGTAGTGCTACAGTGGTCAATTACAAAGTTAGTTGAAGAAGAGAATCTGCAGTATTTTACAGCATATTAAACTTGCAATTGCTTCCTGTGTGGTAACAGACAATATTAGTAAACACAACACAGTTCATAGTGGACTGAAGGAAATGCTTTGTTCTCTTTAAAACCCATAGTTTAAGGCCAATTCCATACTGCTTAGCAAATCAGGCTACGAAATCTCGCAAACAACACTTAGCCTTCTTTTAATACCTCCTATTAGTAGTCTGCAAGTGCAGCATAAAAGAAGACTGTGTAATTATGCTTATTTTACTGATGAGGTGAAAGATGCATGGGGAGAAGTAATGTAGCCAGTGACATCCCAGTGGCTACTGCAGACTGAGCAGTCTCGCTGTCCCCCCAGTCTCAGGCAATTGTCATGGCCAGACTCACAGTGACTTGTACATAGTTTTCCACATTTCTCATGTTTTCCAAGTGCAATCTCTAAACACTGTATTGGACACATTAAGCTTTAATGACAGCCATAGACAGCTGCAATTTCCCTCAATAAAATAAAAGAATAATTAGTAAAAGATGGTATGCAATATATGTCCAAGTGACTTATCCCTATTGCTAATCATAGCAGTTAGCTTCATTTTCTAAAGCTCCACAGCCTGCATGGTGTTTTGCGGAGCTACAGAAGAAACATAGCATGCACTGAATAATTTATATCCCAAATTACACAAACATACAGACAACGTATCTTAATTTCCTAGAATAGCAACCAGTTAGTTCACTTGGATAGCCCCATAATGACACCTAAAAGTAGAATCATGCAGTTGATAAGCTATGTATTTCATAAAGAACACAGGGAAACCATGGCCTGTAGAAAGAAGCCCAAATGTGGGCAAGATTTTCTTTTTACTGGGACATTCAGCAAAATTAATCAACTAGCTCAACATCTAAATTTTGACCAAAACCAGATTACCGGTGACTAAATGGATTCCTTCCCAAAATCACAGAATCCCTGTGTTGGAAAAGACCTTTAAGATCATCAAATCCAACCATCAGCTAACTGTACCAGGGCCGCTACTACTCTATATCCTTAAGCATCGTTATTTAGATGTCTTTTAAATACATCCGGGGATGGAGATTCCACCACTCCGTCTTACTGGAGCTCACACCATTGGCCTTGGCCCATCCATCCAACTTCTGCAGGTCCCTCTGAAGAGCCTTTCTACCCTCAAGAAGATCAACACTCCCACCTAACTTGGTGTCATCTGCAAAAATAGCTGTATTTCAGCATAAAGACCCTCTTTTGCTGTGCACAAAACCAAAACCATATGAGTTTTCCTCATATGCCTCTGCCTGAGATGTTCTACCAACGATTTCAACGAAGGAAAAGCCCTTAAAAGCAGTTCAATTCGCCAGCCCTCAACACTGCCTCAGCTTTAACTTAAAACATTAAACAGCTTTTTCAGTAAACTTTACAGCCCACAAGTCTTGGTTACTCTATTTGTTTGAAGGATTGTCTGTCAAAAATGGAACATCCATGAGAAAAAGTTGCAAAACAGGTTCAGACACTTTCCGGACCATTCTCTGATGGGTCACTAAGTTTCCTCATGTGCCAGAGTCCTCCAGACTATCTTCACCTTTAGTCACTAAGGTTCTCAAAACATTAGGGGACAATCTGCCTTATGAGACTTGCTTGGCCAAAGCTATAAAGAATTATTAGTAGACATTCTCAAGGGTTTTTTTTTTTCTGAAAGGGAAATGGCAATTAATTCTCTTAATTGAATGATCATTCATTATTCTTTTACTACATACATTACCTAATAACATTCTCAATCTTCCAAGTTGCTGACATGTCTTCAATTTCCCTTTTCATGGTAAGACTAATAACAAGCTAACCTCACAGCTTTGAACATCTGCAGCCCAGTACAGCATCAACTCTACGCACTTCTTCCATTTAGATTCTTCAACTGCAAGCAACTGCAACCCCAAAAAGCGTACTGTACTAGCTAGCACTGCATTTTGGCAGATCATCATTAAATTATTCCTTAGAAGCAGTGTTCAGTGCTTAAGAAGGATTATATTGAATAATGGGGCTAGGATTTTAACTCAGTTAACATGCTATTTTTCACTAAAGAGGTGTACACAACTGTAATTTCTTCTTCTAGGGGTAACATCAAGTATGAAACAAAAATACCGCAGCTTTCTTTCCGATAACTCATGTAATTTTTGCAAATGTAGATTGCATGCTTTGTATATTTCTTGAAGTGGTTGAAAACACGTCACATTATTTTTATAAGTAAGCATACTTTTTTCATAGCGTTACAGGAATAAAATATTTCACCTCTATGCCATATATGCCTGTCAGAGACTACGTTTGACTACATCTAAAAATACACGAGCGTTCGATGGTAAGGAAAGAACTTTTATGTCTTTTAATTCTGTACTGTTGGGAGCTTGATTTATAATACTGGTTGGTGTAGAAGTGATTTTTGGATGAAGAAATTACATCCAGTTGCAATGGAAGTAGGGTACCTTCTCCATGGAAACTGTCTGCCAAATATGCTCAGATGACTTATTTATCAGATTCTCCAACACAATATTTCAATTTGATGAAGTTATATTTTCCTGGAATCTTCCGCTAATAATTTAAAAGTGACGTAAATGTATAAGTTACTGTATTTCTGAATATAATCGAATCCTGTCATTCCAGTATCAATTTGTAATACATTTCAAGGTCATCTCTTTGGTTGTTCAAACTAGCTACTAAGGTTCGTTTGAATGATGTGACAGTTTTGGTTTAACTCCTACTATTGTAATGTGTTTTAAAAACTGTTTGTGATTATTTTGTTGCTACTGCTCTTTCACTCTACTGCAATTACAGCACAGTGGATGCCCAGTGTACAGTGGACTGGTTTGTTAACTCTTCATGGAGGCATGAAAACTTGAAAAGGAATTTTTAATTTCAAGAACAAGTACGTGTCTATCAGTAGAACTGGAATACTGCACTAAGTATCAAGCAGCTATTTCTCAGATGGAGCTACTAAAACCTACACTCATACCCTTTTACAGCATTGTCCATATCTTTTCTATCACTGATATTACACAAGTCGCTCATTAAAAAAACCCAACCAAGTAACAACACAAGATAGCAAAAGTTTCCAATAATCAGACTGGTCATTTCATTCTAGACATGTGAGTTTTGCTTAAGTGTGTACTGGAACAAGGTGCACTACTGGCTCCAGGTTCCATCTCAAAGGTGCTGAAAAATGGGGAAGTGATTACAACACATATATATTATATATGCATCTCATATAACATCCAACTGCAGAATTAGAAAAAGGTCCTTTTGATTTCAAAAGGAAAGCAAGACAAGAATAAACGGAAAGGACAGAATCACACTGTTACAGACAGATGGAGAGATGGAAATTATACGGTACACAGGAACAAGTAACTAAAAGACTTAATCATGAAGATGAAAAAATTAGTTACACAAGAAGGTATTAGCAATTGGACATGAAATTCCAGTGAGTGGCATAATAGATACTGTTTTTCTTTTGTGACAATTGCCTGGTGAATGTGTTTAAAGATGAAATACAATGAGGTACAGAGTATCTCCATATAGAGCATCACAGCAGATCCTACCCAACTTTAATGGAACTTGGTAGATTAAGTTTCTTACGCTTACCATTGTGGTAAGAAAGAACTCTTCTGAGCAAACCAAAATGATTTAAAGTAGAAGCAACAGACCATGCTGCCAGTGTTACCAGCTGAATATTACAACTGCTATGTCGTGGAGTATTATAATTCTTATAATTTATTCCATATAGAATAGGGTCACAAATCCTACTCAATGGACTGAACCTTTAAATTC
>JANIJG010012644.1:0-28430 GCA_024611175.1 Megaceryle torquata
GTACACAAGATCCAGCAGTGGCCTTGGTCTGCACACCAGTCCTTGGTACTAACTCTAAACATGGGGTGTTATCACTGTCAGCAGCAGACACTGCCTGTGAAAACAGGCTGCTAACTTCAGAAAGTGCAGTTAGTTTGAAGAACTGAGCTGAAAAGCAGTCATTGAACAGAACCAGCTCTGTTCTCACCCAAACCAGGACAGCTGGGCATCAAGAAGGCAGGGACAACCTCTTTTCACTTGTGCATTGTGAAAGGACGAGGGGCAACGGATTCAAGCTTGAGTACAGGAAGTTCCACCTCAACATGAGGAAGAACTTCTTTACTATAAGAGTTGTAGAGCATTGGAATAGACTCTCCAGAGAGGTTGTGGAGTCTCCTCCTTTGGAGCCTTTCAAGACCTGTCTGGATGCATTTCTGCGTGATTTGCTTTAGTTTTTCTCCTTCTCTTGCAGGGCGGTTAGACTGGATGATCTTCAGAGGTCTCTTCCAACCCCTAACATTCAGTGATTCTTTGAAATGCTGCTGAATCTACAGTTTCCCAAAATGTAGGGTTTGCAGCAGCAGAAAGGGTAGACTTGGTTACAGTATTGTGGTACATACTTTGCTCCCCAGCTACTATACTTATGCCTAACATAAGCCAATTTTTGGCATTTGAAATGGAATTCAGTATTTATGTTGGTATTACTATTGCCTTTCATGTACTGTTGGGTTGTTTTGTTTTGTTTTTTTTTTTCTACAGGACCATACCTATCTCATTCATTTCTCAAAAATAAGTTCTAGGCGTGAATAAGAATTCTGTGGTGTGTGGGGTGTCAAGCTTGTGCCAGAAACTGTAAATGCTGTCAGGCAGGGTATGCTGGAGAGATGTTATGTGGTTTCCTTGCTAAGGCTGTTGAAATCATGCCTGGTCTGGCAGAGTCCTTCTCTGCCCTGCCATGCCATGGATCACTCCCACATACAAGAGGAGATGAGGCACACTGGCCAACAGCTAGTCACACACAGAATCTCTCCTCCTGTCCCTGAAAAAAACAGGCCTTGAGTTTCTCATATCCCATATGCATATAATATGTACTTTGATCATAATCTCTCTGTACCTGTTATTCACTGTGAACCACTCCATATGGGATAAGGGGGATAACAGTAAGCCTTCATATTAGAGAATTACTCAGAAATTAATGATCATCTATGAAAAGTATGGTCAATCTAAAGATGAGCTGTATATAAAAAAACCCAACAAACAACCAACACCATCCCACAACACAAGAAACCCATGAAAAATGACTTGTTACATGTCTTTAGCAGGATTTGAAGAAGTTTCAGGGTTATGACACATAATGCTACATGACAAACAAGAAGAAAATAAAATACTAAAAAGCACTCAGCATCATTCCACAGACTGAGGCAGATTTCCCATGGGAAAAAAGATATGCTTCCATACATTCAAAAAACTCTTTTACTACTTGCATACACAGAGGTGGCATCTGGAGTATCACATTTCTGAGTGCATAATTTTAAATCAATAATTGTATATGGGAACTCTCTAAAGCTTACCAAAAGGCAAAGGAGGGAGAACTGTTTCTAAATATATTAAGAGTTTAAACATAGAGGAAAGAAAAATGTAGAGTCATAGAATCATTTCAGTTGGAAAAGACCTTTAAGATCATTGAGTCCAACCATTAACCTAACACTGACAATCCCACCACACATCCTACCTATCACACCTCATCTATATGTCTTTTAAATTACTCCAGGGATGGTGACTCACCACTTGCCTAGGTAGTCTGTTCCAGTGTTTGACAAGCCTTTCAGTGAAAAAGTTTTTCCTAATGTCCAATCTAAACCTCCCTTGGCACAACTTAAGGTCATTTCCTCTTGTCCTATGTCTTACCTGGGAGAAGAGATTGACACCCACCTCGCTACAAACTCCTGTCAGGTAGTTGTAGACAGTAATAACGTCTCTCCTGAGGCTCCTTTTCTCCAGGCTAAACAACTCCAGCTGCCTCAGCTGCTCCTCTTGTTTTCTAGACCCTTCACCAGCTTCATTGTCCTTCTCTGGACCAGCTCCAGCACCTTGATGTCTTTCTTGTAGTGAGGGGTCCAAAACTGAACATCGTACTCGAGGTGTGGCCTCACCAGTGCCGACTACAGGGGCATAATCACTTCTCTGTCCTCCTGGCTATCATTCATGGTGATGAAAAATGGAACAGGACCTGGAGTTTGTGAAGAAGTTGAGAAAAAGATCAAAAAAAGCTTCACAAGTAAATCATTTTTACTTTTATCTTGTAATGATAATCGTGCAGCACATACCATTCCTGAGATGTAAGACATGATCATCTACAGGATATTTTGTATTGACTTCAGAAGAACCAGCCCTGAAAGCAGTGTAATAAAGTGAGCGAAAGGTGCTTTAGGTGAAAAATTCTTGCCAACAAGATATATCAAGATAGAACCTTAAAACTGTAGTGCTCCTTTGTTGAGGTACTTGCACAAAAGATGCCCAATTCTTATTCCGTAGATTCATTGCCCTGTATTTTAAAAGCAAGCAAAAGTCAGCACTAATCAGATCGGTGTGTGTTACTCAGATAACACACACAGTAAGACAACAATATATTATATATCCCCTTAGTAGACTACCCTTCAGAATAAGCTTTCTACTCACTTCCACAGAATACTGTCAACAAGAACCTTAACAATTTACAGCTCAATCACATGACATGGATTTTAAACTTGAGTCATCAGAAACATGACTTAAATGTCCTTCAAACTATTTTTACAACTGGAAGGTGAGAATACTACACTCAATATCATCAGGGGATTCCAGACATCCTCACTATCACATAAAGATAACAGCAAACTGCCTTTGTGACTTCCTAGTTCATTTGTTTATCAGCCTGGTCTTCAAAGCCCAAGTTTATCCTTCCAAGAAATTAAGAAGAAAGAAGTGAAACAATTGCTAGGAGAGTTGCTTCTGTGTCATACTGCAGAAGTAAAAAGCAGGTGGAAATATTTCCTCTCCTTCCCAACCTGACATATATAATAGAGTGGTTTGATGCAACTCTGTATGTGCAGTTGTGTTCAATAGAATGAAGTTCTACCACTGACATGGGAACTGCTGCAGTTCACAAAGTGGCTAGCATGTGAAGATCTTAAATGTCAGAGAGAAGTCAGCAGTCAGTCATCAAAAATTAGTAAAAAATTAATAGCTTGCATTACATCTTACCCAGTAAGGTTTTATATGAATTAGGATTTTTTGATAAAAAATTCTCCCTCTTCCCAAAACAATCTGACAATCACCACCCAAACCGGACTTGAATAACAGAGTGGTATGAACACAGACACCTTCAGAACTGGTAGATCAACTTTAGAGCAGCAGGTCAACTGCCTTGTCAGAACTATTATTATCCACAGGGAGACATTAACCCTTAAAGGAAATGGTTTGTGGAGATAGACTTCAGCATCCAATTCATACTAAATTCACTGATAGAAACCTGTTCAATAAAGAAGGTTTGCCTTTTAGTAAGACCTTCAACATTGTGCTCAGTGCATTCATGTATGTATATACTTACGTTCTGGAACCAAGTGTTGCACTTTTAGCTCTAGGAGTCCAGAAAACGGAGACTAGGCTTGGTTGGCAGCGACATGTGGTCAAAGCGAGTCCATACACAAATATAAATGTATTCCATGCATCAAACAGGATAATGACTGCTAACCCAAGAGGCCTCCAACCACTGGTCATATCAGTCATGAACCTATCAAATCATGATGTTGTGAACAGAGCTTTTTCAACTGTGATTCTGAAATAACACTACAGAATGCATTTTAACAGAGAATGTATCTGCATCTCCATTACCTAGAATCATAGAATCATTTGGGTTGGAAAAGATCCTTAGGATCATCAAGTCCAACCATTAACCCTACTCTACAAAGTTCACCCCTAAACCATGTCCCTCAACACCACATCTAAATGACCGTTAGACACATCCAGGGATGGTGACTCAACCATCTCCCTGGGCAGCCTATTCCAGTGTCTGACTACTCTTTCGGTGAATTTTTTTTCCCTTCATGTCCAGTCTAAACCGACCCTGTTGCAGCTTGAATACATTCCCTCATGTTCTATCACTAATTACCTTTGAGAAGAGACCGGCACCAACCTCTCTACAATGTCCTTTCAGGTAGTTATAGAGAGCGATGAGATTTCGCCTTAACCTCCTCTTCCTCAAACTAAACACTCCCAGCTCTTTCAATCACTCTTCATAAGATTTATTCACCAGACCCTTCACCAGCTTCGTTTCCCACATCAGCACTCACTACAGCACCTCAATATCCCTTTTGTATTGAAGTGCCCAAAACTGGATACAATACTCAAGTTGTGGCCTCACCAGTGATGAGTACAGGGGGACAATCACCTCCCTACTTCTGCTGCTCACACTACTAATACAAGCCTGGATGCCATTGGCTTTCTAGGCCACCTCAGCACACTGCTGGGTCATATTCAGCCGCATGTCAATTAGAACTCCCCAGTCCTTTTCTACCAGCATTCCAGACACACTTCCCCAAGCCTGTAGCATTGCATGGCATTGTTGGGACACAAGTGCAGGACCCAGCACTTGGCCTTGTTGAAGCTCATACCATTAACGCTGGCCCATCGATCCAATCTATCCAAGTCTGTATATAGAGCCTCCCTATCCTCATACAGATCAACACTCCCACCTAACTTGGTGTCATCTGCGAACCTACTGATGATACACTCTATTTCCTTATCAAGATCATCAATAAAGATGTTAAACAGAAATGGTCCCAACACTGAGCCCTAAGGAACACCACCTGTGACCAGCTGCCACCTGGATTTAAATCCATTGATACCACTCTTTGGGCCATCTGTCCAGCCAGTGCTTGATCCAGCAGGTCATATGCTCATCCAGGCCATGAGCAGACAGTTTTTCCATGAGAATTCTCTGGGAAACAGTGTTAAATGCTTTTCAAAAAGTCTAAGTAGACAATATCCACAGCCTTTCACTCATCCAATAGTTGTGTCATCTTGTTATAGAAGGAGATCAGGTTCATCAGGCAGGACCTGCCTTTCATAAACCCATGCTGACTGGGTCTGATCACCTGGTTGTCCTCTATATGGCTTGTAATGGCACTCAAAATTATTTGCTCCCTGACCTTCCCTGGTACCAAGGTCAGACTGGCAGGTCTATAGTTTCCCAGATCCTCCTTTCTGCTTTTCTTGTAGATGGGTGTTACATTTGCTACCCTCCAGTCCATGAGGATCTCCTCAGTTAGACAGGACTTTAGGTAAATAACAGAAAGCAGCTTGGCGAGTACGTCTGCCAACTCTTTCAGAATCCTTGAATGTAACCCATCCAGTTCCATAGCCTTGTGTGCATCCAAGTGGTGTAGCAGGTCACTACCACTTCCTCTTTGCATGCAATGATGCCATTCTGTTTCCCCTCCCTGTCTCCTAGCTCATGAGGCTGGGTGCCCAGGTGCTCGTTCCACTGCTAAGGACTGAAGCAAAGTAGGCATTGAACACCTCAGCCTTTTCCTCATCCTTTGTTACTATGTTTCCCTCTGCATCCAGTAAGGGATGGAGATTTTCCCTAATCCTCCTTTTCTTGTTAATGAATTTCTAGAAACATTTTTTATTATCCTTACAGCTGTAGCTGGGTTGAGCTCTAGCTGCACACTGGCTCTCCTAATTTTCTCCCTGCATAGCTTCACTACATCTCTATAGTCTCCATGAAAGATCTGCCCCTTCTTCCAAAGGTCATAGGCTCTGCTTTTGTTCTTGATGTCCAGTGAAAGGTCCCTATTTAGCCAGGCCAGTCTCCTTCCCTGCCTACTTGTTTTTCAGCACACAGGGACAGTCTGATCCTGTGCCTTTAAGACTTCTCTCTTGAAATATGTCCAGACTTTCTGGGCTGCTATATCCTCAGGGCAGCCTCACAAGGGACTTTGTCAATTAATCTCCTAAACAGGTCAATGTTTGCCCCCCGGAAGTCTAAGGTTGTTTCTCCAAGGATTGAAAACTCAAGCATCTCATGATCACTGTGCCCTAGATGTCCTCCAACCTTTACTTCCCCGACAAGTTCTTCCTTGTTCACAAGAAGCAGGTCCAGGAGGGCACCTTCCCTGGTCAGCTCACTTACCAGCTATGTGAGGAAGTTATCCTCCACATACTCCAGGAACCTCTTGGAATGTTCCCTCTCTGCTGTGTTGTATTCCCAGCAGATATCCGGGAGGTTAAAGTCCGTCACAAGAACAATGGCAAATGACTGTGAGATTTCTCTCAGCTGCTTATAGAAAGCTTCATCAACCTCACTGCTTTGGTTGGGAGGTCTATAGCAGACTCCCACAGTGATATCAGCTTTATTGGCCCTTAACCTAACCACTCTCAATCCTGTCATCGCTATACTTATTTCCAAGCTCTCATAGCATTCTCTAACATACAGCGCCACTCCACAGACTCTCCTTCCCTGTCTAATCCTCCTGAAGAGCTTGTAGCCATCAACTGTGGCACTACAGTCATGTGAGGCATCCCACCATGTGATAGCCACTGTGTCATAGTTTTCCTGGTGCATCATGGCTTCAAGCTCCCCTTGCTTGTTCATACTGCATGCATTGGTATAGATGCATTTGGTTGCTTTTAATCAAGATCGCCTGTATAAAAAGGAAAGAAACAGGACATTGTAGTTTAACTGCAGGTATAAGATTTAAGATAGAAATTACCAGCTAAAATTTTATGGCCTGGTATAGGTTAGACAAAATTATCATAATGATCCCTTCTGGCCTTAAGAATTTTATTTTTTTTTTTTAATTAATTTAAATCAAATGATGTCATCTCTTTTATGCTGCTGCATTAAGATCAGGATCTGTTATCAAATATTTCAACAGAATCTTACAGAATAACTCTTGAGGAGAATGCTGCCTCTGGGCAGATCTAGAATTGCCCTTAATTTTTCAAATTTTATTCACCTTATAAAATCTATCTCTCCCAACTTAAGTTTCAATATTCATAACTCAGTAGTCCTAATATTATATTATATACATGAAAGCATAAATGAAAAAAATAAGGTGTTATGTGCTATTTTCCAGACCACAACTCCTACCAGATGTTTGCAGTTTACTGGCCAATGTATAGTATTTGTTCCTACTTGATGATATCATAAGCAGAGAAGGGACCCTTCCTTGACTCTGAAGCCATGCAAATCTCTTAACTGTCTGTTGAGATGAGACAAAGTTCCCAAAATCTTTTATCTGTGAAGTCAAACAATGGGATATTATCTAAATTAACACACAGTCTACATTCTGTGTCAGGGCAGAGTAATAAGGCCAAAGAATTTGCTGGAATGAACAGTTTGTAAAGGACAGTGGAAATACCTCTTAGCATTTTGCCCTTTTCTCCACCCATCTTTCTCTATGCACAGTTGTGTCATATTCAGTTTTTTGCACTTCCTGTCCTGTCATCAGTTTTTCATGCCACCTGTAACTCAGCCTTCCCCTCTGTCCTTTCTTGTGATAGCTGACCTAGGTTGAAACAGGAAACCAATAAATTCTGTGGCTCAGCCAGACATTCAAACCCACAGTACTTAAGTGAATTCTAAACTGGTTGACCACAGAACAGAGAAAAATGCATTAATGTGTGCATAGTCCTTCTGGAAACAATGCTTCATCTAATCAGCTTTTTAGCAACTCCAGTAGCAACCTCAGTGACAGCCATGATGATAGCCACTGTGTAGTGAAAGAGCATTAACAGCATTTTAAATTTTATTTTCTGCTGCACCAGAGAATTTTAAATTTCATTTCAAATTACCTAGTGTCTGATTAAAAGTAACAAACCTAAAAGGAAAGTGATCTCATTTAATTGTAGTGCTTGATTACACTTCATTTTTAAAGGTTGCTTTCACTTTATGTAACTGGTTTTTAGTTTTGTTTTGTTTGTTGTTAGGGGGGTATGACAAATAGTAAGGGGGTTTCATTTAAAATCCTACTCAGCAACTTGATATGCCTCAGTACCAGAAAGTGCAAACAGTGAAGGAATTATGGAATTCATTTATCTTTCCCTTTTTATCAGCTCTGTGTTACATTAAGAAATTCACTTATTCTGAGTGCTGTTGGCTCAAATTCTTTTGGAGCTGGCATATGTTTTATTGCAATGATTGATCATTATGTACTGCTGCAGTGCTATGACAAGGGGATGAATAACGAATGAAAAAGTGTCTCTGGGAAAGGAAAGACAAAATATGCCCAGTTTAAGACTAATTACAATAGTGCTTATCACTGAAGACTCATGAAATATAGACCAAGAGCATAATGACAAGCATCCTGGTTGTTACATATCACACAGTACTGTCATTAACAAAAAAAATACATAAACCTCAACATTCACATAAAGTCAATTAAATTATCTTCATTTTGTAGACAATTTAAGACATGGAGATTAAATAACTTAAGTAAGGTGATGTAGCAAGTCAATGGTAGAGTCAGGAATACAATGCCAGGGTCCTCTGACTATGCCAAGTGCTCTTGCCTCTGGCACACTGGCCTAAGACAATAAGGCTCCAGCATGATAGGAATTAAGATATCCCATAGCTCCTGCTTGCAAGCAGGGTTTGGAGCAGTTTATCATGTGCATTCCAGTGCAAGAGGTGGATTATATCAATACCTGCTCCACAGCTAATGCAAAGCTCATGACCACTTGGGTTTTTTTTTCCACTGGGAGGACATTGCACAAACAAAAAAAAGATAGGATTTCTGCATGCTATTTTTTGAACACATCTCTACTGTAATACAGCCAATCAATCTCAGTGTTCCTATCTTCTAAGGCAGGATAATGTAAAAAGAATTAGTGATCTACTAGTGGAAAGGGAGAACAGGCAGCAAATAGATTAAAAAGCATACATCCAACCCTTTGTGAGAAGTGAGATGTAAAAAATATGAGCAATAATGGATAACTGAACAGATGGGTTATTATCTTCATTGAAACACAGCATTTCCTCAGGTGAATGGTTTTACTGGTTGATCAAGATTGGCACTTTGCTCTCAACAGTGGCCATTACTGAGTGCTTCAATTTAGTTTAAAAAAAAGTCATAATATGCATAGCCATTGAGAATTCTCACTGGCATGCAATCATAGTTCATATTTTTGAGTCAAGAAAGTCACAGACTTTTGAAATTTTTCCAGTGCATTTTGGATTGAAAACATGACCTTCTAAAACTAATTTTAAGCCCAGATTAAAGTCAACAACAGAATCAGAACTTAATGTAAATATGTGATTTTGATGTCAACAAAACATCAAAATCCAAGCAGAACAGATGTAAAGAAAACCACTGAAGTTGTTGCTCCTAAACTATGAATCCTGAAAGAAGAAATTTACCATTGCTCCCATCCAGAGCAAGACTCTTCCAGAAGGATCCTCTGAAAGAAAGACATTTCCAGTCAGGTTCAGTTTTCCCTCTTGCCAGCATAGATGACAGATACACAAAATCAGGCTGTCAGAAATGGAGGCCAGGAAATAAAAATTATTTTGATTAAAAAAAAAAAACTGAACAGAGGAATCCTTTTCTAAAGTATATCTCACTCCAAGAAACAGGCTGATTCAGCTGGATGTATTTACTGTAAGATTTTTCAAGAGTTTGGACATGGATTGAAATTTTGTGCCATGGTTCATTTTGATTTCTAACATGATCAATGAGTAATTTCAATCATTTTGTATTTCTCTGCATTGAAAAAAACCTTGAATGACAATGTTTGAACCAATCCTGTCCCATTAATGATATTTACACCGTAACAGCATCCCAGGGCCAGATCTATCACTTCCCACTGACCTACTAAGGGCGGAGAGGAGTGTGGGTGATGTTTCATCATGACATCTTGTGTAACATGACTATTTTTTTCTATTTGTGTACACAGAAAGAGTCAGGTTGTGGAGCTATTAAATTGGATTTTAAATGCTTTGACAGATGTTATGCTTTAAATGTGATTAACCTCTCTCTTCAACCTCCAACATCTGAAAACATTATTGTATATATCCTACAATGATACCAACAACAAACAGAATCCACCAGGTGAAAACTTCAGTCTCATAGCCTTAGGCAATGCATAGCTAGACAGGGAACAGGGAAGAAAAATGCCTGGGATAATTATGAAATGTATTAGTAGACTCAGCCAGGAACAGAACTGCCATGCTTCATTAAGAAGATGTAAAGGCACGTGGCAAAAAGCTCTGATGCTCCAATATAGTATGGGGAAAACACAAGAGTGGTATTTCTTCAAGAGCAGAAGCTCCAGGGAAGAAATAAGGTTGTGTCAGACTCCTGGACAGTCTACTGGGAAATCTATCTTTCCTACCCATCTAATTTTTCTCTCATGCAACAGCAGAGGGAAACTCTGTGGAGGCAGCATGTAGTTAAGACTGATCAGAAAACAATACTCCTCTGTCAAACACCAAGGTTTTGAAAGCAGTTTCCATTGCACACAGAGAAGTTGTGTATTTTTAATTATTTTAAAGGCGGCAGGGAAGGGTGTTTGTTTTACATTTTCCCGTTGCTGGTTTGGTTTTTTGGGGTTTTTTTGTTTTGTTTTTTTTTAATGGAAAGCAGTGTACTTACCCTGAACATTCAGCTATTCCTGGAGTAGATCAGCTGCATGGATTTGTGAGAACTTCAGATTTTAGGGCAATGACCTAAGCACCAAGCTATCAGCCACACTGACAAAGGTTGGTGGTTCACCGATCCATTGTGGTCTGACTCAAATTCCATATCAGAAATTTTACTGAGAAAATAATTTAGTCATATCTCATGTATTTCTGTGAAGAATTACAATTTTATACTGAGTTCTCTCACATAGACCAAAAATACCTTCATTTTCAATAGCTACAAGATTAGTATCTGCCCTCACCAACATCTATGTCTCTGCCATAGCCGTTTCCAGACAAATGAGGACAAAGCAGGGCAAAGGCTATCACTGCCTTGAAAATTCCACTCCATGTCTGCCTTTCTTTCTTCCTGCTGCTGCTGCTAGAGACAAATGATTTCAAACATTATTTCTTTGAAGAAGGTTGAAATTCTCTTCTTAAAAACAACAAACCAGAATAAACTTTAAGGGAAATAATCCAGAACATAACCTCATCATCACTGCTGTTAGCATCCTTTCTTTTCTTTCTTTGAGCTTCTCAACCTTTGTCCCCTCTTTCTTCCTCCTGCGTGAAAAAACTGCTGCACTTTTCTCACCCTTACTATTTAACTCCACAAGGAGTAGTCAGTGTTTCTCTCTGTTTTAAAAATGGCAAGCAGGCAGGAACACAAAAAGAACCATAAAGATGGCATCTCTGAAATATGCAGGCAACACAACACAGTGCCTTTTATGGCTAGTTTGGTTAGCAACAAGTTGTCCTCCTTGCAAGAAGGGTGTAGGATAAGCTCAGCAAACAAATGGTCACAGTCACAAACCCATATACACTGTCTGGCCTCACCACTGGCTACCTCTGAAGGTCAAGAAGTGTCTGAGCCCTGCAAACTTGACTGCCACCTCTACCAAAACAGCCACTAGGAAGAAAGCAGAAATGGAGGGAGAACCTTATGTGTCTGTGCAGGGAACCAAAGAGCTGCAGAAAATACAGCTACCCTGGATCCAACAGACTACAGGAATGGCAGGAGTCCTCTAAGCATGGGTACATTTGCTCACAACTACCTGCCTGCCTGCTCTTGCCAGAGTACTAAGACACCATCACTTCAAATCTGTCCACAGCATATTTACTGTGAACACATGATTCTCTAGCAATGGTAGTTTAAGGGTAGCCTTCATGGGTGGGTGAAAATCATGTGACCGTACATGAGGATCTAGGTCTCTGTGCATGCAAACTACACTTCCAGCCAAGAATGTGTTTTACCTCTTCTTCTAGCAATCAGAAAATTAAATAACTTGTTACTCATTAGATGATGCAGTTATTCCACTAGCTCAAAGCAGTAAGAATTATGCCATACCTATGATCTACACTGAGAAAGTATAAAAACACAGTTATAAAACACAGGTTTTATAGAAAACAGACAATATCAAATATTAACTGCTCAACAAAGGTCGTAAGAAATGAAAACAATTATTTCACACTGTTTCAGGAACTTATCAGAAATTAATCTGATGGTGTTCACATGCCACATAACAGGCATTATGTGGAGTGTTCATTGATATACAGCATATGAATGTCTGAAAAAACCCCACATTCTTGATTTCAAAATTAATTTAATTGCAAAACTGAATTAGTTTCATGTTCAGGCTTTGCACTTGTGTCTTCTGTGAAAAGTGAGCATTAGCTATTAAAATGCTAGGCTTTCATTTTTATCAACTGTAGATATTTTCAAAGAAAATTTTCTGATGAAAGAAAATGTTCAGGTCATCTAATATAAAAAAACCCAAAACCATTTAAAAAATGGTATCATAGTGTGGATGACCAACTATCCAATTTTAAGATTCAGTTCCAGTATGGAGTCTGTCATAAGATATTAATGGGTAGATATTTGTTTTTCAAAAATATTTAACAAATCATAATAGTCAAATTAATTTAAATCAGCAGCCCCCTAGAAAAAAAAAATCTACAATAGGGAAAAGGTCTTAATTTGTAAAATAAATTGTTCATTTTGAATTGTTTCTCTGGATTAAATTTCCATTTAGAATAAATTATTCCATTCTTCCTCACTCTCCCATATTCTTTTTTTTTTTTCCCCCTGCATAAAAGAAAAAAGTTTTCTTCCTTTTCACACTGGAAAATGTATAAAGTCAAGACTGTTTATTATCTGACATGTACCAATTTGAAAATAAAACAAAAGGATGTATTTTTAAAACAATAAATTTCCAGTATGTTTACTCCTTGCATAAACAAACAAAGCTGGAGCATGCAAGAAATATACTGAAGTTAATTTAAATTGCAAATCTGACCTTATTAAAATGGCTTTTCAGAGAGCTATAAACAAACAGTGTATGAACTGGTAATGTAGCCAAAATAACAGAACACATTCTCAACTAGCATTATAATTAAAGTAAAAAAATATTGTTTTCACAGTTCTGAAAATCTGAGAAGGGAAGGAGGAGTGGGAAAAATGTTGTAAGGAAATCACATTGGGAGAAAAAAGTGTTCCAGTTGGATGTCACCTTTAAGAATTCTTGGGACATTTACTCTTTCAAACTCAAATTCTGAAGAACAGCATGAAAATGTTATTAAGCACTTAATTTAATGTGTTTTGCCTACTTTCCTCCTATAGCTACTACATTGCCTCTTAATGTTTGAAGCACAACCATTAAGATTTACTGCATTTTCTGTGAGAATAAAAATGGAGCAATTAAGATTGTGCTTGTATCTGGAATGGATGTGGAGAGCTAATAAATTTCAGAATTAAAAGCCAACAGATAAGCTGGGCTTGTTTCTTGGTTTATGGAAAATCTATACCTGAAGGCCTATTTAAACCAGTGTATTGTTAACAAGCAAATTGTTTCCTTTTAGTTAGAAAAATAATACAGGTTGCAGAAGACCAGGGAAATTAGATGGAACGGAGGTGAAACTCAACAGGACACTTCTGCTCCCCAAAATTCTTACATGATTATGGCTCTCTGGTACATCATGCATGGCTCTCAGTAAGTGCACCAGCTCGCTGTGTGCAGGTGTTTTCTGATCACAAATGTGTTTTAACTCATGCCCAGTTTAGTCATGCCCATGTCAGAATGGATTATGTATTTGTTTCATTGAAGTTGGTTTAAAACAGATTTATTTTAATGTAATTAAGTTAGTTAACTGCATTGTCAAGAGTACATTCTCATTTGGACTCTGTGCATCTGAATAGAAAAATGGTCAAAGACTATTTTACTAACGGAAAAGAAGCAAACTGAATACTAAAATAGACAGTGATCCAGGCTACATTAGGCAGAGTTGCAAAGCAGAGGTTCTCTTTCTTTCAGTATCTGTGTGGGATTGTTTTTATTTTGTAAGTCTGGATTTGATTGTCAGTTCTTTCCTATTTAAATGGAGTGTTCACAGAGGGAATAGAAGTTTACAGAGTCATGGTGATGTTTCTCATCTTCCCAAGCACAAAACCTCCTAAAACTCTCCAAAACACACACATTTCTTCAATATTTAGAGCTGTGTATGGAAAGCACCACCTAGCCTCTGATGAAAACTTCTTCAGTCTTTCTTGCAAATGCAATACAGCAATTCTTTGCTGGGCCTTCTTTCATGTCAGTGGTGCATACTGCAAGTATGTACAGCTACTCACACTCATCTCTGGGCTTTGAGGCAGTTTCTGGATCTCCAGGGAGGAGGTCTTGCATGAGACTTCTTTTCACTGCCTCTGCTCCGGATGAAAATATCGGAATCCTCGCTGCTTGCAGCAGTTCGGTGCTTTTGACATCAGCATGAACTAAGTACAAAGGCAAAACAGAAAAAGATGAAACAGAAGATAACCAAACTATTGTAAATCTGGAAAAAAGTTATCAGATGTGGTGCACATTCTGAAATATGTTTGTGGTGGGTCTGCCTGTAAAGAAATTCCCAAAATTACTTATTTTATGTTCTGCAGAAGTCTAAACAACTGTAAGGATTTTCTGGCTCATAGTTCATAAGCAAGTTTTGGTAATATCTAGTGCATGCAGGCAATTCACAGTGGAGGGTTGTGCAAGCAACTCAGCCTTTGTTTGCCTATCTATGCAGAGAAGACACATGGGGAGCTGTGTAGATGGCTCAGCCTTGAGTCATGCGTAAGCCCCAGGCCAAAAAGGGCAATACTGCACCACACAAAGAACCAAAACCTGAGCTGAGCCTTGCAGTTCCTCAACAAATGGCATGCACTGAGTCTCAATTCAAACCACTATTTGGTTTCCCGAGAAAGTAAGATAAAGAGAGCCTGGAGGGCTTCAGTGGTGGGTTTTCAGCCAACAATTTTTGTGTATCTGGATAGTATTATCCAATCAGGCATAGTTTTACCACAACCATCTGAAGGGTTTCAGCCACCACCTTGTGTATTCAAACTGTATAGTCAGTCACATAAACCAGGGGATAAAAGTCCTAAGATTTTGGTTCGGGAATTGAGAGTCACCTCTCCAATTTTCACCTGTATGGAGACCCTTCCCCTTTGGTCAGAACATTAGCCAAGGTGACCTTTCTAAGATTGAAAGCCCTTACCTGGAATGGTAAGTGAATATTTAGCATGCTGTAAGTTTGTAAACATGGGTGATTAACACATGTATAATATTTATCATGCTTTCTGATTTGTCATAATGTATTCTTTATTTTAACTTACATTACTGCATTCTTCCTTTGTTTCTATAAAACTCTGTGCTGCTGGCAAATTAGGCTTCAAAGAGATGGTTTGCTTGGGCTTTACAGTTAAACCTGTGAGTTCAAATAAATCATTTGCTTAAACCTTGCAGTCCAGTCCCTTTTTGACACAACAGTAACTAAAGTTGTTTGTGTGGATAATTCTTTTCACAGGGTACTTATTTTGGCTAAAAACGTTGCAGCTTCAGTCATCAGCTCTATTTATCACTGAACTAAAAAAATGAGCCATTTCTCTCCAAAACAAAGAGACAGGATAGAGCGGGAAGGCAGACAGGATAGAAGCTATAGGGTTGCAAAGACAGTATTTTATAGAAGTGTTTCTTTTCTCAGGATCCTTCTGGGTTTAAGTTTCAAATCCCCTCTCAGCCACGTGCAAAACCTGGAAACCTGGATTTATAAGATTATATGGATACGATTAATGTGCATTTGCTTTCTCTTTTTCACTTCTCAGAGTGAGGCTCCAGTTGAATTGTAAGCTGCAGAGCACAGGCCTGTAGTCAGTACAGCCCTGAAGTTCCTCTGGTCTGCTTTTCAGGCCCCATCATCTGCACTCTCTCCTGCAACATCCATAAATGTGCCACGAAGTGTTGGCCTAAAGACTATGGGCTATCAGGTTGCACCAAGCTTTTGCTTACTTCTTGCATAAAAATGATAGGGATCACAATTTGGTGAGATGCATCATCTGTATAACAGTATAACAAGATCAAACAGTTACTGAGTGCTAAAAGTAAATTAAAAAATTCAAGTACCCACCATGTGAAAGAGGAGCTAAGACTCCTGCCTAGCTCCTTATGCTATAAAGTCTGCCTGGGTATTCCTTTCCATCTGGAAGAGTCTTCAGTTCCTATTGGTATCTGAAGAAATGCAGAATCCTTTTTTAGAGCAAGGATAAAGCAAAAAAGATTATAATTTAGAACAGACATCCCCCTCCCCCCAACCCTTTGTCTGAGAAAGGAGAGCGCAGCAGACACACACCAGTGCCAGACATGCAGGAATGTGAGTCATGTGGGGATAGATCCAGGGACTGGGATGGAGAGGAAATGTAATGGGAGCCGAAGCCTCAGCCAAGGAAGCACTACTTACATTTGTATCATTATTATGAGGGAATTTCAGCCTAAGAGTATTTTCCATAGTACAGCAGATAGAATGACTGTTATGGAACATACCATATTTTAGGGAATGGCATTACTATGAAAAGTCATCATATGCCTTTAGTCTGCTTTCCTTCATACTTTTTTTTTTACCAGATGAGTCTGAAGTAGCCCAAGACAGACCATTAAGTACACACACAACATTAATTCCACCTTTTTAAGTGGAATAAAAAGAAAAGATTCCAAATTAGTACTGCAGGTATGGCAGATGTGACTACATGAATCAACAGAGTCTGTTATACTGAGGTTCTCAGAGACTTAAACAGATACCAGTATTATCCAGACAGCTCTGATTACAAGTTTTGAAGCGAAAGTGCCTTAGTGACAGCAATGCTCAGCTTCTGCATTCAGGACACACAGTAAATGTGATGGGGTCTGCTGGGAAAGACCACCTTATTAGTGCAACCATCCGAATTCTAGTTCAGCTTCCCAATAAAGTTTCATCTCATTCTAGGCTGGGGAATTTTTCACATGGGAAAAAGTGAAGATAAACATTCCTGGGCTGGTAACTTCCATTGATTGTTTCCATTTGTCAGTGTGAAAATTAGCCAAACAGTAACAAAAAGATTTCCTTTTCATAGTTTTCCTGCAGCTGAAAAATTACTCCTCCTTCCAAGCAGGATGTCCAGCAGATTAAAAAATAGTATAAAGTTTCCCTCACTCACAAGATAACATTTGTATTACTATCAGAGGAGATAGCCCAACTGTTTTCTGACCTGTTACAGACCATGGAACAGGGGCACACATCATAATTAGGGTCATGTGAGTTAGGTCATATGATGGTTATCAGGTGATGAAGAAGGAAGAAGTTGAAGTCAGGCTCTCAGGTAAGAGACTCCTGATCAGTGATTTCATTTGCAGGCCCTCTCCTGCATCAGTCTCTTGCCTGATTCCCAGACCCAAGCAGCTCTGCTGCTGGGCTCCCTGCCCAACCTACACCAGATTTTTGCCCCACTTGCATTTAGATCAGAGAGCTGCCCCACAGCACCACTGTCTGGAGAGTCAGAGAGTTCACAGGAGAAATCACACAGCATAGCTCTGACTGGAGCACATTTTATGAGAACAGCAAATAGGTGACTAATCAGTCACTTGAAAGAAATACAAGGCAAAGGAGAATGCTCAGAGACATGCAGAATTGCAGCTTAAAACCATAACTACTTGTGCCCTGGGCATGAAAAATTAATTATTGCCTTCCTCTTTGCAGCAGTCTTTTATATATATTAGAAGATCAAACAGCCATACGTTCAGTTTTTTCATCACAATCCATATTCCTCTAGGCTATTGATTATTCCCATTGCTCTTCTCTTCAATTACATCCACATATTCCTTTGCAAACATGTAATTTACGCTAATGATAGGCAATAGATGGGAGGACCAAACCCTCCAAATAGAAGAAAAGGAACAGCTTTCAAAAAAAGACAAAATTTGCTATTTGGACTTGAGGTTTTAGGGGAGGCAATAGTTTCTACCACCACTAGGTATAACAATGCATAACAAACCTGCTTGGACTAGTTTCTATAACTATTCTATTAAATGATTCATCTGAAGATGAGAGACATGAGAATTCTGAAAAGAAAGAAAAATGTAAAATATTTAACTTAGAGCCAAATTAGAATAGAATATTGCAGTCAGAAGGGACCTACAACAATCATTTAGTCCAACTGCCTGAATACTTCAGGGCTAATCAAAAGTTAAAGCAAATTAAGGGCATTGTCCAAATGCCTCTAAACACTGATGGGTTTGGGCCATTGGCCATCTGATTTATGGGACCCGTGGTACCCATAGTTTAGACAGATGATACACAGTCTATCTGCAAGAAGGAATGACCTCCTAAAACACATGATGTCTGCAGAGCTCAGGGTGTGGACTCACCACTCTGGAAATAAGGCACCCCATTGTCTGAACCCAAAGTGGCACAAGCCTGGCACACAGATGGCCCTGAAGATACATTTAAATCATGTCTCCAACTCATAAGACTGTTACCACCTCCTCTATTCAAAACCTTTCCCCAGCATGTACTGACTGGCTCAGAATCAAGATGAGTGACACTAGCTGTATGGTTTGCCCTGCATACTAATACTGATCTGAGATGAAAACACCACAAACACTGTAACTATCACAACATATATCTCTGGCACCTCTCACAGCATGTGCTGTCTGTCCTACAAGCTTGTTTGTATTTGCAGAGATACAGATGAGTCGGGGAAAAGCTGTTGCCTCCTCAGGGCTTCCATCCTCTCCTCAGATTTAATGATAATAGTAATTCCCTGTGAGCGTGTACAAAAACACAGGTTAGAAAAGCTCTGCATAGTAATTCCTGCAGAGAAGTTAAGTTTTTGGTTGATATTATAAACTGAACTATATTCTTCATACTTATTAAGTTACAAATCATCTACCAACATATTTGTTCCCTGGTGTTCCACCTCCTTTATGCTGCCCCTGCACTGATACCAGATGTGAAGACTGCAAAGATCACTGAAAGATTTCAAGCACATGCAAAGAAAAAAATACAAATCCTAAATCATGCATATATCCATTGCCAGGAGATTATATATATGACATGGGTAAAAAAATTACATTCACAAGGAAGCACTACAACATTTGCATCTCTTTGTTTCTTACTTCATGGGATTTTCTGAATTTGGTCAGTTATTATCCACCAAATGGAAGGCAACATTTAAGGCTACAGGATAATATTTGTCTAGTCTGTACAGGTGAAAACAGTCAGAAACTAGTCAGAACAGGTGAAAATACCATCAGAAAGAAAACCCACCTTGACTAGGAAGCTGATTATCAGTTTCTAATAGAACTGGAAATATACTGAAAGTACAGTACACATATGCTATATAGCAGGTACATGTCACAGAGGTTGGTATGGAAACAGATTGTCATTTGGGTGGAAACCCTTAAAAAATTGAAGGGGTCGCCTGCAAAAAGAAACAAACAAACAAACAGGAAAAACCAAACAAACAAAACCACAAACAAACTAAACTCAAGAGTCATTTCCTTACATCTCAAGAGATGAATAATATGAACCCCCCCAAGATAACCTTTTGACACTAAAGGAAGGATGCTCAGATGTAAAAGGGAGAGAGGCACAGATTGGGAAGGAGGTCGGTTGCTCTTTGAGTTCCCCAACTACCATGACAAGTAGTTCTGATAGCCCGCAACTAGCAAAGCAAAATGTGACAGTTCAAAGATGGTTTGGGGTAAGAAAAGTGATCGAAGACTGATGGAGATTGACTTAATCAAGTATTAAATATAAGGCAAATAGACTTACTGTTTGATTAATAAAGCAATAGCTCAGGCCCTGAAATAAAGCCAAGGTGCCACATGCTAATTTGGTGGAGAAAAAACGACTCAGATATTGGCCTCAGATGGCTGGAGAATTTGGGGAGAGTAAGACTCTAGGACAGACTGACCTGGAAGGCTATCTAGAAATGAATCTACAGAATCAAATCAGCTTTGATGGTCAGAAAGAGAGTGAGTAGGATATGATGTTACTCTTCACAAGGACTAGGCAAAAACATTAGTACTAAGGACTGTTTAGTAGAGGGAGAGCTAACAGGTGAGGAATTTGACATTTCTGAGTATAGAGCTAGGCAGAGAAGCTTCCTTTGGTGGAACCAGTGGGAATATAAGGCAGTGAGTTCTACATGGCTCACAAGCCCATCAGGCAAATATTTGAAAGAATAATGACACAATAAATGTGGCATTTTATAGCCTCAGCTAATGAGCAGGCTTCAGCACCTACAGCTCTAACATAATTGAAAAGCAGAGCACTACTTAACCTATTTCTCATCAGTGTAGGTGTTTCATCCTCAAGGCTCAGTTCAATCTCCTTCACTCACTTATTCCAACAGTGATCTGCCAAGAGTATTTCCCCCTTTACTAGGCTGGTGGATTCTGCCTTCTGTAAAAAGCAGGACTATTAATTGGAATAACTCTCTCTAGGATTTGCTTCTGTTCCTTGTTTTTATGGGTAAACACCAGGTCCCACTGCCTTTTTTCTCTCCTGTGGTGATATTAAACACATTCACTGCTTTTACAGGATTGATCAAAAGTAAAAATATTGTTTTCATGCAGGTTTTGTAACAGTCCTCCTGAGAATAAAAAAAAAAGATAAGTAGGTAGAATAGGCAGGTTGAAGACGACAAAAGAGCAAGGCATCTGTCTGATGCAATATAGTCGCTACAGCTTGATATTAACTGATTCTGAGGTGCTGTCCACTCCAAAACTCTTCCTCAAGTCTGCTTGAGTTGTGGATGCTCAACCTGTACTTTTGGTTAATACTACAAATAGGTCATGAATCAATTTTGACCTGATTTTCCAATGCACTCAGGATTTCACTATCACTCTGTCACAGCAGAACAGCAGCTGCTAGCTGCTCCATTCATGTAAAAGGGGGGTCAACAACACTCTTGAGAAAGTGTCTTGGAAGTCAAACACCTAAAAATTAAGAACTCCCTATTAAAGAATCAAACCTTACCTCTTCAGCTGGACTGTTCAAGCCCTACTTATCCCTTCTTTATCCCTCCAAGGAAATCTCCAGCCAAACCAGGAAACCTGACCTTAATGTTCCCAGCATTGACAGAGATGAAAAAGAAATGTAGGCTTTTTTTTTTTTTTTTCTTTGATAAAAACCTTTTGGGTTGTTTCTGCCCCCAGATAAAAATATGAAAAGGAGGAGAAGGCTGATTCTGCAAGTTACCCTTACAGTCCTGACTAAATAATAGACACAAGAGTGTCAGTGACCCTCTTATTATCTGCTGACCTGCTTAGAGCAAGATATGCCTGCACAGAACTGGTCCCACTGACATGTTTACCGCTCTAAGCCCATTACAAAGGCTGAAGGGTTTAGTTGAAGGAAGAAAGAATACATGTTTTCTTGGATTTATCTCTACAGGGGGGCAGTGGTTAAAAAAATCCTATGGTAAAAACAAGTCAAACACTAATCCTCTTTTATTTCTTGTCTCTGCAGCAGAAGTAGAAGGCTCTGCAGGCAGCAGCAGCACTTTGGAGAGTCAGGCAACAAAGCTGAGAGCCCTTGGCTGTATTTGTGCATCTCAGGCAGGGAGCCAGGGCACTTCGGCAGGAGAGTCAAGGCAGTGACTAACAGATCTACTGTTTTGGGATGGAAAGACCTAGTCCTCAGACCTTGCCTGTGGATGCTATGGCAACAGAATAAGAATGCAGAGGGGACTTTTTTTTTTTCCCTCCTCTGTGTTGAGTCACCTGCTCAGCCATGAAGATCAAGTGAGATTGTTTCGTTCTGAAGTGGGTGGGATGTTTCTATATTTCTGAACAAAGCATCACAAAGCAGTTCGTACACATCACAGCTGTAATCCCAGTACTCTGTATGAAAATAGGTCCTGCTTGCTACACTCATCACTGAAACATAGCCACATCACAGAGGTTCAGTGATGCAGAAGATAGCATACCAGTAATCCAGAACCAGTACAGACAGGCAGAGCACAGTGCACACTATTACAGGTTACAGGGCTTACAGCCTTAGTGTTGCAAAGCCTGACACTGCCTAATTAAGTCCTATCTTTTCTCATATCACATCTAAAAGGCAGTTATTGAGGAGACACCATGCTTTCCGTCCAAGTTCTGGCCAGCTTATGAAGACTGACAAGCTCAGTGTCCCTGAGTGCTGGTGCTCTGGGCATATGCTGAGATAATCAGACACTTGGTTTCACCCTCAGCTGACTCCATCACCTATTGCAGGAAGAACTATGGTTATGCTGTACTACACAGGAAAAACCTAACTATCAGCTGTCTAGGGAGAAATGACACTCCTGTAAATGTAGATTATTATTTCATGAGGTTTTGTGGGGTTTTTTTGTAGTTGACATAGTGGTCAAAAGAACCTAGCCACTTTCATTAAGCAAAACACTCTCCACAGAGCACACTGCCCCAGAGAACTGGTTCCTGAAAAAGCCAAGACAAAGACTAGGAGCAGGAAATGCAGTCACATCTACAGAACCAAGGCAAAAGGGATTTACTACCTGTCATGCAGGAAGTCTGTGCCCAAGACCAGATGCTTTGAGACCTTGCAGTCTAACAGCTAAACACAAGACGTTCCTGCCTTTGTAAGACCAGACCTGACAAACTTTCAGATTGATTTTGAGCCTTTCATTTCACTTCACTTTCACTGCTAAAAGTAACACTGGTTATCCCAAGAGAAGGAGAATATTTCTTTGCCTCTCTGAGGTGCCACAGAAATTAGCATGGGTATAACTTTTCAGGAAGCTATGGAAATAGAAGGCACTGTAGAAGTTCAAAGCAATATTATTATATGGCTCAGAAAATGATACAATATGCTGACAGAAATTACACAGTAAAGTGCTTAATAAATTTACAGCTAGCATAAAAAAATTCTGTCAGTAATAAACTCCTTTTGCAGTTGACTGCAGACCTGTGTTACCAAAAATTATCACCCCCTTGCAGACCCTATAGCACTCCACCTTCATACTCAATAAAATGGTGCCTCAATGACATTGTCAGATTTTATTTATTATCTACAGTAATGAAAAATGCAAATAATTGACCATATAATTCTTGGCCTTAGTCCTAAATTGACATGTTAAAAAAAAGCAATAAGACTTTATGCACACTTCAGTGAATGTGTTTGCATCTAAGTGAGTAAGCTATCAAGCTATGGACCTATTTGAATCTGGTATTTTAGAGGTAACCTTTATTCACTTCTGCAAGTTCTCTTCCTTGCTGCCCCAGATATTACTTACATGATGTCTTATTGCAGAATCATCTGGGCAATCTGTCCTTACATCTCTGTTTGGCCTGAAGAGCAACAAACACATGTCCAAAAACCTTAACAATAACAGAGAACAACAATAAAGCATCAGTAGATATTTGTTCCCTTCCAGCATGATGTCAGCTTTTCCTATTACTTTGAGTAGACACAAATGATGTATTTGTGCACACAAGTGATTGTGGAGAATAAACATGCCACCACAAATGCCGAAGGCCAGTAATGTCCATGGGTTCATTTTGAAAGGCCTTTGATTTAATTCTTGTTAGGCATAAATGATCTGGTGATCAATTATCTGATCAAAACCAACATCTTGTCCACTCAGCTGTCAGCACTTTCCAAAAGGCAAACAACACAGAGAATAATTTTTAAATAATAGAAGGAAAGCAGTTCATGCAAACAGATTAATAGACAAATGCATAGAGAAAACAGGGCCTATTGACAGTTTAGTCATAAAGAGAAGTAATTAGAATTCATTAAATCAGTATTACTAGTTTACCAGCTTTACTATCACACTTCAGGAGACACTGTATTTCAGAAGAAATGCCTCAGTAGTCTGAGTACAACGATTTCAAAGTGTTTGAATGCCCATCAACTACTGTTTTGAATCCAGACATCAGCACAAGCTTTTGTCCCTTTATGGATGATATGCTACGTATCAGGATGTTTACTGAATGCAGAGAAGACTTAGAAAGCAGTCTCCCCTGCCAGGATAATACCAATCATATATAAGCTTTTCTCTTCTTTTTAAAGGAAAAATGGTAGTCAACAGCATCCTTGGCCAATCTCCTCAAGTCCAGCACAAGTATGCTATGCATGACTCATATCTTTCCGTTTGTTGCAAAGCTGTAGACGGTGGCTTCTTATTTTTATGCATACACATTTCTGTTTCTGCACAGAACTTGCCTTGTCACACTGATCTAAAAACTTAGTGCAGACCATGAAAGCTACATGTTCTGTCTTTCCATTTAATTTACCAGACTAGACCACGGCTAACATTACTAACAAAGAAAGTGTTAGTTTGACTCTTCCATGCTAATTGAAAGACATCCTATAAGCAATTTAGCTGAACTCTGAAATACAGCCCACTGTCAAAACAAGGGTCAAGCAGTAGTTGTGGGGATGGGAGACCCCCTATGGCCCTCAGACTCTAGGACTGGTTTCTCTAGTCTCTACATACAATTTCTATTTCAAAGGCTGTTGGAGCTACATAACTTCCAGAGAGATTGCAGCAGGGCATGACAATAGAGTGCTTGTCACATCAGTAGGTGGAACATACAGATTTAGGAGAAAGGTACTGTTTGCACTATATGGTTGAAGTGCAATGGGGCAGAAGGTGCTGACCCTACCTGTAACTAGCCAAAGCTGAGTGACAGAGTATGCTTGGTCAAACAGGGTCAGCGTGGAGTGCAATTCATTACCAGCTACCAACCGCGCAGTTAGAAAGATGCTGTCACCAATGCTATAGCCATAAATCTTTACCTGAATCCTACTGAAGGACTTAAACATCATCCTGATGAGATTCTTATCTTTATGTATGTTATGAGAGAGCATTCATGACTTGGAACTCATTCAGAGAAAAAATATTGTGCAAAATATGCAAAGTCTAAGACCAGCCTAGCTCCTTCTTGCACTAAACATTTGTTTATGGATCCTTGACAAAACACCAAAAAAAAAAAAATAGGGAGCTGAGCAAGTCATTTGGCAAAGGAAATGATGAAGGAAGTGTTTTTTTCAATACAATAATGTCTCAAGAACAATACACATTTATCATACTGTGGGAAATGTCTACATTATTTTGATATATTTACAGTGGTGTTGCCCTGTGTTATGTCTTTCAAGGATGTGATGACCAAATGCCACAAGGCCGCCTCAAAAATTGGGTGTAAACCTAATAAATGTATATAAATAATCCAATATTTCTTTTACATGTATTGGCTTCCCAGGGGCTCATGGAATACGAAAGACAGGCCTCTGGAATTTTAAGCAGTGTTGCCTTGTGTAGTTGAAAAGCAAAAGATGGAAGGACTTTGTGTACCTGTAGTTTGAAATGTGAAGACAATCTAAGAAGCTAAAGATGGGAGGAGAAGAATCTATTGAGCATCTTCTGAAACCCGAGATAATACAGGTACCAATCTCTCATCCAGAGACCATCAGTTAAACCTTATCTGTCAGTGACATCATTGGTGTTTAATATTTGCATTCCCTGAAAGAAATGAGAAATTAGGATTGCGCACAGTTCAAGATGCCTTGTCACATTGCCTTTGCTGAGATTTATTCCTTGTTCACTCTACTAGGATATGTATACAGCTAGAATCATTCAGTGCAGAACCAGGAAAAAGAGGATTTTCCCCCTACTACTCCCCACCTCCTATCAGACAGTGGTAAGTGGGAAACAGATTTTGTCATTGTTCAGGTATTTAGTTATGGTGGTTTGACCCTGGCTGGACATCGGGTGCCCACCAAGCCACTCTATCACTTCTTCCCCCATCAACCTCCCACCCCACCTTCTCTCATCTGGACCAGGCGAAGAAAATAAGGTGAAACTCCTAAGTTAAGGCAAAGGCAGTTTAATGAAAAACAAAGCAAGGATGCATGTGAGGGAGCAAAAGAAAACAAGATTTATTCTCTACTTCACATCAGCAGGAAACATCTAGCCCCAGGAAGCAGGGCTACAAACATGTATCGGTTCATCCAGAGGACAAGTGAATGCCCCCCAACACTCCTTTTTCTAGCTGTTACTGTTGATCTGACATCATATGGTATAGAATAACCCTTTGGTCAGCTTATGTCAGCTGTCCTGGTTTTGTCCCCTCCCAAGATCTTGTCCACCCCACCGCAGGGTGAATGTTGAAGAAACAGCCTTGGTGTTGTGCAAGTCCTGCCCAGCAGCAGCCACAGCACAGGTGTGATATCAGCACCTTTCTAACTCTCAGTACAAAGCACAGGGCTGCTATGGGGAAAATTATCTCAGTCAGACCTAATACATTAGTCTCTCTACACAATGCTTCAAAATGTGACTTACGAAGTTCTCAGTCTGGACAGGAAGGAATGTACCCAGGAGGAGAATTTCATTAATCAAAACTAGCATTATTGGTGATAGCTAGTCCAGTGTTGTGAAGATCTCAAAATTTGTGCTGTTTTTTTAAAATATATTATGGCTATAAGCAACGCACTGAATTGCAAAACTATAAATGCAAATAGTTTATATGTCTGTGTACGTACATATCAGGAAAGAAGCAGAATGTAGACAATGGAATAGCTCAAACTCCAATTCAGTTATGCTTGCAGAGCTTGATTTACTGTTTTTAATAGGGTGACTTCTCTATGCTGGAGCAGTCTTAAGCATCATTAAATTATCAAAATTTGTTGCAAGCTAAGAACATAATATGATTTTGCAGCAGCTCAGCTCAAATACAATAGCTCTTCTCACAGCAATTTTAAGCCACCATTAAATGAGGCTGAGATCAGAGTGAACCTTCGTGTACCCCCAAAAATAGCAAACAACCTCAACATTAGGGAAAAATGGATTGCTGGTTTAGTTTCCAGGACTAAGTCAGACAGAACAGGTGTCTGAATCTTTTTATTTCAAATCCAGGCCCACCAAACCGGCTTCCAGGTTGTGTATTGCTCTGAATTGTGAACTCTTTCCTCTATTTGAAAAATCCTGATCTGTTCTGGAATAGTAATATATACTTTTAAAATCAGCATTAGGAAGGGCTGCTCATATGTATAAGCCATGAAATATGCATAAGAAACACTGAAGTCAAGCTTGTTTTGGTGATTTTGATTGAATCCAAGACAAGGATTCTTCTCCCAAATTCCTAATGATAAAATGAGAGGAAATGGCCTCAAGTTGCATTAGGAGAGGTTTAGATTAGATATTAGGAAGAAATTCTTTACTGAGTGGTTAGGCACTGGAACACACTGCCTAGGGAGGTATTGGAGTCATAATCCCTAGAGGTGTTTAAAAAACAAGTAGACGTAGCACTTGAGGCTATGGTCAATTGGATAGAGAGGTGTTAGGATGAAGGTTGGACTTGATGATCCTAGAGGTCCTTTCCAACCATAATGGTTCTATAATTCTAAGGAGACATGCCAAATGCACCAAGTGGATTCAAGAAAGGACTATACTGAAAAAGACTTTTTCTGTGGTTCTTAAATCCAAGAAAGTTATCAGACCTCTTATGTCACTTTTGCACATTTTTTGTGTGAACACAGTCAATCGAGTGTGTCTTCTCAATCTGAATTCCCCTAGAGTTAAAGTCCTGACCTGTATGCAATCAGGGTTCAAAAAAAAAGATGTCACTGAAGATACAATTTCACAGCAAAAGATAAAGTCCTTTTCTTACAGCCATGACAAAAAAAAGTCACTGCCTTGCTATCCTTTCCTCTCCTATTCTAACCTCAGGCACAGGTGACAGGTACCCAGTGTTATGCTCAAAACAATGTTGCAGCAATGAGATGGGTTTGAAAGCTACCCATTGGTGTGTCTTTCTGTGCTTTTGGAGAAGCAATTTTGAAAATGTCACAAGGAACACATGGCTATTGCTTTAACCATCAGGTACTTGTTAAACACCATAATTTATTTGTGAGAAGCTAATTCTGGTTTCCTCAGCCTCCTTATTTATTTCAGAGATCTGGTTGCCTTGACATAACTTTGGAAGATATCAGAACCATTCTGTCAATGTTCTCTCAAGTGGAAATTTCCCTCAGCATTTTCCAAGATTTTTTTTTTTCCCCCATACAAAAGACATGTTTTGCAACAGAATGGAAATTCCACTTTTCCATGACAATTATAAAAAGATGAATAAATATTAAAAAGAAGCCTTATCATTGCAGTCATCCAAATGAAGTTAAATATTTAGGCATACTTAACACAGCAGACGAATGCCTCCTAGGTCTTGGCCACAATTCCCTGCCTGAAGCAAGTCCCAGAAACCACAGCTCATCTTAAATCACTTGTGTGCGCATAGCAACTGATCTTTCATTTCTGAATTGTTGTGTTGCTATCACCTAACTACAGCCCAAATTTAATATTCCAGTTCTCAAGGCTAAATTCCATGCTGACTTCCTATAATGCAAGGTATTATTGCCGGGGGGGGGGGGGGGGGGGGGATTAAAAAAGGGAAAACAGTTTTATTTTTTTTTTTTTTGTGTGGTTTGTGTTTTTTTTTTT
>JANIJG010012644.1:28530-45937 GCA_024611175.1 Megaceryle torquata
GGGGGGGGGGGGAATTAAAAAAGGCAAGAACTATAATTCTTTTATTTGTTGTCCGAGTTATGGTATTTTTTCTTTTTTGATAGCATTTTTATGAATAGATTTCAAGGCTGGAAAAATAGAATAATGACACTGGCACACCATTTTACAGACAGGGAATCTCAGATACAAGAAACTCACATCAGTGGCTAAAATCTTGACTCCAGGCAGGACTGGTATCAAAACTGGGTAATTCTTCAGTAATTCAGAAACATCCCAATTTCAGATACACAAGGGTTTATTTTCTCCAGTATTAGAACTCTACAAATGGTCTGACAGCACTTCTGTGTTTAGCCTATCACTCAACAGGAGCATCAGCAGTACTAGCAGATTATAAAGGTGGCATTCTGTCCTCTCTGTCTAAAAGTGAAATCCTACCTCCCAAACTTCCTTAGTCATTTGATTAGCCTTCCTTTTCATCAAGTGAGTTGTAAGGACAGGATGCACAAATGAAGCCTGACCAGAAACCTTTATGATCTGCAGAAGGGCTAGCTACCCACAGCTCCAGATGAAGGTCACCAAGTTACAAATCTGCAATTCCTCTGTGAGTTAGGTCCATTCCATCACTTAAAAACATCTTAAAAATAACAGAGGGTGGCTCCTCAGCCAGATATTCCCACATACCCTGATTACTACTCCCTTGGTCTAGAGACTGGCACAAGCCCTTTATTTGATGTGGTATTTGCCATGTTACAGCTCTCAGAGACTGTGCTCTGCTGAGTGTTATATATGGCTCTCTGAGGCATCAGATTATAGCTCAACTCTGTTACTAGAACTCCTTCTTATTAACTTTACTGCTCTGTGCTATGTATTACAGCACAAAGCAATCCAAACGCCCACCAGCACTGCACATGGATTCAGTGGTTTGTCATTACAGATGGGAACGTCAGAAACAGAAGCTCTTGCCAGCAACTGGCAATCATAGATTTACAACAGCAGCTCATCCAGGCTCTTCCTTCTCTCTGTGGAACTAAAGGCTTTGTCTTAAGCAAATTCACTCACTAAATAATCTGCAAGGAGCTTTTCAAAATTACTTGAAACATTGCTAGCAGGCTGCCAAGCTGCTTCCTGAGTTGACTACACAAACCACAGCTGTCCTGCTGTTACCTTGCTGGCCAAGACAGGGCCATATAACTATATAACTCACCTGCTTCAAGGATACTTGTAAAAAATCACTGTCCTCTACAGGCTGTAGAATATCTTGAGATCTCTCTCTCTCTCATTTTTCTCTCTATCCTTCACTTATCCAAGCACATTTTTGGTAAGCAAATTGCTTTCAAAGCATTGTGGAGAAAAGGAAACACCTATCAAGGTTTAATGATCACATTTCAGTCCCTTAGCACCTCATGGAAAAGTTCTTTCTCACTTTTGCACAAGAACCTGAAGTTATAGCAAGGAAAGGCAAAATGAAAACCTGAGGTGTTCCTGAAGATCACGTTCTATCAGAGAAAACTACAAGGAGAAGAGCCATAACCCAGACAGCACAGAGCACTTAAGGACCTGTAAAAATAACTCTGAGGAATTTCCTCAAGGAAATGGACAAAAAAAATACACAGACAGTATTAAGGTTATAAACCAACAAGCACAATTTCTGCAGTTCTTTAAAGATGTTCCCTCTCATTAGACAGAGGGACACGACACTCCCACAGAAAACATTATTTTCCTCCTCCACAGAAACTCATATAAAATGCTGGTTTTAAGAGACAGTTAAGACAAATAAGCACCCCTGCCCTATGCCTTCTCCCCACCATACAAATGATGTGTCCACCCTTTAGAGAAGCAAACCTCGTGGATGCCTTATGTAAAACCAAGACTAAAGAACAATCCCCACTTCAGTTCCGTGCATCCTCTGGATATTTCTATAATCTCCAGCAAAATCAGAAACATTTATCACCTTGCTTTCCAGAAGGCAAGGCACAAAAATACATTTTCACATCAGGATCCTGTACCTTTGTTTTAAATACCACAAAGTCTATCTGCTTCCCAGTCCCTACACACATCTGGGTAGGCTCTTTCTAGGATGATGCCAAAGGCATAGGGAAAAAAAAAAGAAAAATTAAAAAACAAACCAAAACCACCTGTGAACCCATAACGAAGGATTTACTTGAGCAAGGTGTTACCAGAGAGGCTGAGTCGAGATTGTCAGCCAGCATTGAGCTGCCTGACATTGGCAGCCTGTGAGGGACAGGGAAGGACATTACCTCAGGAAGTCTGGGGCTTAATCCAGAGTGAAAGCAAATAGCTGGCTATTAACTTACAGCACATAAAGCTTTTGAAAACCTAGCATGAGGGAGTGAATTGCTTTCCTGGTAATCACTGCTCATTTACCTCTCCCATATTTCTGATTATGCTCTTCTGAGGCACTTGATAATGGCCAAACCTGTCCTCCCTTTCTGCTTTCACACTGTTGACCCTTTTGCTTTTACGAGTTTCTCAATCACCCCAAACTTAGATAGTTCCAGTTACCAACGTGCTCTTTATGTCCTCCCTTCACACATGTTTACAGGGCTGCTGCCTTTCCTTGTCTCCAGACCTCTTTGAGCAAAGAATTGCTTTGTTCAGGGGTAAACTGGATGACAGTTCCTCTCTCTACCAGTGCAAATATGCTGTTGCTTTCTCACGAAGTGTCTCTGTCCTTTGCAGTTGCCCAAGCTCTCAATTTGATATTTTGAAACTAAAATAGAAAAGGAGCCCCACACCTCAAAAAATCTCAAAGCAACAGGAAGTAACAATCTTGCAAGAGTATGTTGTAAAAAGCTCCTCTAGACCTTTCTTATTTGCTCTCACAGCTAGGCTGGGGTTTTGTCCTGTGATCACATACATGCACAGCTCTCCTGTACAGTCTCAGAGCACACATGTCTACATGCATCAGCACACATATGCATGCTCCCAGGGAGACCTTCCAATATCAGGGCTGTGGTGTGTAAAAGGCTTTTAAGATACAGGCTGTAGCAGCACAATTATCAGCAAAGAGTAAACTCATTTTGCACTAAAACTAATCATTGCAGATCTTTTCATAGCTTGAACACATGAGTTAAAGATTACCGAGACTCACACAAAAGCTATGCAACTGGCAGCAGTTGGACATTTGGGGCTTTTTCTTGTTTTAATGACTTTGATCCCGACAAACCACTTTAGATAATAGATGCTTTACAAATCGTTTGGATTTTTATAGGTTAATCTGCTTAAAGCAGATGCAAAATTATTAAAAGACATTAGTATTCCTTGTAAGGGTAGCCTTGGATTTTGTACACAGAAGGCTGTCCATAAACTCAAACTTATCTTTCCTCTGAAGTAAAGCTGCATTCATCCCTTGTTTTTATGTCAGAAAGGCTGGCCCCATACCCAGCAGGACAGCTATCTACTTTGTCATACTTCCACTGCCATCTAGTGTCTCCAGCACAAACTGCAAGGTCCTTTTCCTTTAAGAACTTGTCACAAAAGATGAAAAGTCCTAAGGTTCATGTCAAACCTCAATTTTTCATTCGGAAACCAATCTTTGTGATAACACTATAGATTTTATTCTGAGTGCAGATCAGACTTGCTGTAATGAGGTGTGGGTTTTTTTTGGTAGCCTGAAGTATGAGCTACCCCTCCCGACTGTCTGGGCTGAGTGGTGGTTTCAAATACCATGTCAGTCACACTCAGTGAACTGGAAAAGCATTGCTGTTTATCTGGTTTCGGTTAGGACCTAGAGACTTTTCACAGGGAATTAGATCTCTGTAGTTAAGCAATAATGTGAACAGTGTTCATTAGCTTCAGAAATACAACACTGAGAAAAGGTGACTGCAGCTGCAATTGGACTTGACTTCATTTTAATTTCCTACCACTCTGCTCTTTTGGTAGGTATGTCTTTATATATATATATTTTATATGAAAAGAAGTGAGAGAGCCTGGAGACGAGTATTTCTGAGGGTATATTATGGACTCAGGCTTTTTACAGATGTATTAACACAACTCCTCCTACTCTCTTAAGTTCTGATAAGTAAGCAGGGACTGATACATCTCCAAGGAGACATTAAGTAAGATTTACATCATTCCCCTACGTGATTCTATATCAAACAAGGCTGTATCCCACTCATCTCCATTCTACTGGTTCCACAAGAAAGGAAGGTCTGTGAAGCACAGCAGATTGCCTTACCTTCTCTGGAAGATTCCCTTGCTGGCAGTGGTAGCTGTTGCTGATGTGTCTATGTTTCAGCCTAGTGACTCCATCATTTTACCCAGTTTTTCCCCTGCTGTGAAACTGTTGGATAGAGAAACCACAGGACACCAATATACCACTGGTACATGGAATCAATGGAGTCCCCTCAAAAACTCCGTGAAAAGATCTACACCCATAGTGTGACTATCATTAGAGCTAGAGTGTCATCACTGTCCTATGCACTGTAGCTCTCTGAAATAAATACAAAAGGCAGAAGATTCAGTGGCAGATTCAAAAGGAAATCCATGGTTCCACAGCACCACTTTTGCAGTCCTTTCAAAGATGGAAGAAAGATTTGGAAAGTCTGGTCAGAGCAAGATACGTTACAGCAATATTGCTTCCCTGGAGACCACGCATAACTAGCAAAAACCAGGCCCTCAAACTTCGTTATGTAATACCAGGAGTAGAACAGAGAATCAGGACACTAGAAGCTGACAGGCAGCTAGCAGCTCCAAAGTCACCATCACAGAAGTACTGTCTATTTTCTGTGAACGCTTTAGTCCACACATTTTTCAAGAAGGCAAACAAACATAGAGCACTATCCATTTTACTAAATGGAAGAATTTGTTGTCCTTTCAATAGCAAATCTTCCACTTGCACAACTCTTGGTTCCCAGAGGCACAAAATGTGATAGGAGAGACATTTATTTGCTATTAATGGTGTTATGTGACTCAAACGGGAACACTAAGGTCTTCTGTTTCTGCACTGTAGCACAATATCATCAGTGTGCTATAACATCTCATTCTTCCATCATACTGTTGGGTTTTTTTCTCTTTTCTTTAAAACATGTAAGGAGGAGCTATTTGCACTTAATTATCTGAAAAATGCTGTATATTTTGAGGCAGAAGGCCACCTTACCTGCTCTCTGTCTTTTGATTGCAGTGAATGTTAACACACTGTGGGAGTGCATCCTGTAGGCTTGGATCAATTGCTGTGGAAGTCAATGGCTCCTGATGAACTTCACAACTTGGATTCCTACACTGAGGCAAAAAGTAAAGCCTTGTATTGTAAAAGTAGTCAAAGCACAATCAATGAAAAACATAATTTATGCCTGTTACATATCATCTGCTTAATTATACTAAAAATACTTTCCATCCTAACCTGTACCACCTCTAAGTTAAGATAAGCAAACAAGTAATTTTGTGATCTTGTGTCACATGCTGTTCTGTTAGAGATTTGTTCTCAAGGCCAGATTGGATGGGGCTTTGAGCAACCTGGTCTAGTGGAAGGTGTCCCTGCCCACAGCAAGGGGCTTGGAATTAGATGATCTTAAATGTTCCTTACAATCCAAAGCATTGTATGATTCTGATTGATTCTATGAAATAAAGTTACCATTCCTGGTTCCCCATCATCACTAATGCAGAGCTGACAAATGACGAGCAGAGGCACATTGCAGTGGCTTGCTGTCAGAGCACTGTCATTTTCACGCCTGTACTTTGGATAGGAAGTGACACACTGAGCTTTTAATCAGTACTCTTTCCTGTTAATGCTTTTAGTGTTTGTATGAAGGTCTTAAAGGTCTCTTCCAACCAAAAGAATTCTATGATTTGAAAAGGAAAGAAAATCTTTCAGCCTACTAACACTCCAATGCCTGATTGCATAAGAAAAGCAATCAAAAATCTTTCTGAATTCTAGGAGGTTGAGTTCTACGAAGAAGGTACAAATGATTAGTATCTATTGTTACAAATTAACCATATAATACACACAAAAAATTACTCACTTTCAATCCTTATTACTACTATTGAGGATTTTCCCTGGTAGCCATCTTCCCTGGCACTGGGGAGTGCGTGGAGTGATACAGGTAGGGAAGGAAAAATACAGTTTAGATGATGTGTCTTGGCAGTTAAAAAAACCAGAAGGTTTAGTTGCCTAAAGGGTCCTGCTGATGCCTTCTTTCAGAACCTGGCTTGTAAGAACTCTATTACAAAAGTCAGGTTCCACTGAAAACATATTCAGTTTCATTAACTGTAAACTACCTGGCAAAACCCAGTGAAGTAACAACATCCAGCTTCAGCAAACAAACGAACTTAATTAGCTGTAACAGAGCTAAAAAGATTGACAAAAGATTAAGATTATTGTATTTTAACCTGGCTAAGTATTTGATTGGGAAGGGTGACAGATGTCTGTGATTATTCACCATTTTAGAAGCCCAAAGAGATAAGGAAAAATGAAACCAAGGGATATAAAGAACATCTGTACATTTAGGGAGAATGGGATTTTTGTGGCAGAGATCTACTAGGACTATCGTTAAGAAAAAATTATTTACATCTTTCTCAATATGACATTTAAAGGAGTTTTCCACATGGATACAGTAATACTGTAACAGAAACTCACATTGAGTGGAAAGTATGCATTCATAGCAAGTGCATTTATATGAAAGCATTCATCTAATCAAAAGCATTTTGCTTCTCAAGGTAAAACACAGGTGTTTCACAAAGGACTCAAGACAGCCCAGAAGCAAATACTGGGGTTCAATCAGTATTAAACACATTCTGCAGTATTAACCTTGATTTTAGCATGAATTGGGAAGAAGAACTGAACTATCTCCCTCCACTCCTTACACCGGTCATAAATGAAACTAATGATGCTGTTTGTTTAAAAATCAATAGCTGAATAGCCACGTACAAAAGAAAACTTTTCCACCCTCTTGTGTCAGCATTCAACTCAAGACAGGCCCCAGAAACGTAAAACAGGAAAAAATTCTTAATTGGCAAGGAGATGGACTGAATGATGAAGAGGGTATTCTCAGCCTCTGGTCCAGACTTGCCCTCCTGCATTGAGTAAGTTTCCTATAATGCTGTCAAAACTTTTTCAGGATGAAGTATCATCTGAACAGTGAGGGGAGAAAAAAAAACACAGCACACACACAACAAAACAAAGCCCCCCAAAACCCCCACAAACAACACCACCCAAACACCAAACCACCCACACACAACCCCAAACCAAACACACAACCAAAAAACCAAAGTTGCCCCATTAAGTAGCAAGCTTAGACCAAATAGGAAAGAGGCAGCTTATGCCAAAGACATTGTACATCCCATCACAGCTTTATAGATCTCAGCACAAAACCTGCCTCACCTCCTGCCAGCAAACACTACCATTTATTGCTCCCCCTACAAGGGCAATTATATTGCAAGGGAATATGGACATCTTTAATAGCATTAACTGTTTGTCATTGCTGCTATTCCATATGACTCAGTTAACTCTATATAATCAAGCTAATAGGCTGTGTAATCTCAGATTGGCTGATGTACATGAAGCTTCCCAAAACCTTGGAAGGATGGTGGCAGTAACAGGGAAACCTGCATTACAGCTCCACTGCTATGATGGCAGAGAACATGCAACCAGGAGCAGCACGCATTCACGCAGCACAGGCAAGTCTTTTAGCTGCATAACTTGTCAAGTTTTCTAACCTTTTCTAACCCTAGTGTTCTTAGAAAATGGCAGTCTATAATTAGCTAAATAACATTTGGTTTTTAATAGTAATGAAGTCTTATATTTGCTATAGCATTTTATTTAAAATATTGTTCATGGAAAACAGCAAGGAAGATCACAGCATTTCCCAGCAGAAACCGAAAAAAGAAGTCAAGCTAAACCTGGACTCTGCTTTTCCCTGTATTATTACACCTGAAAGTCTTTCTTTTTTTCTTTTTTTTTTGGGGGGGGGAGGTGTTGTTGTTGGGTTTTGTAATTTAGATACTAATTTTTCTGTTATCTTCTCTTAGACCATCAAGGGTTCCCAGGCTATGGCTACGCACCATTAGCCAGGTGTATTACATTCTCTTTTCTTTTGCAAAATCTCAAGTTTTTACCATACTGAGCCATCCTCTACTAAGTTCTACATTTTTGAAATGCATCCATGAGCACAGTAAAACCAAAATGACTGCTTTCATGCTCTAAGTGAAGTTTTAAGTCTCAGTCAGGCACCCTTGACAGCAAAAATGTTATCTCTTTAAAAAAATAATTAAACATTCAACCAAATACTTATGTTATTTTCACCTCCACTTTCTAGAAATAAGACCAGGTTTAGCCTAGGGTGTGCAAAAGTAAAGGACAAGTTTAATGCACTAGTTGCAGTTACTTGGAGTCCACTGACAAAATTGATGTTTGGATTCTGTATCTGTTTCTAACCTCATACGAACATAATTCCTCAAGGGGGAAAATACTATTTTACAGTTGTTTGTCTTAGTCACTATGAAAACTGCACATAACTGTTTTGGCACACAGTGAAAGCTTGGCAACACTACTGTGACACACATTTTACTCTGCTCAATTGCTAGTAGGTGCTTTGGGTTTTTCTTGAAAACAGGTTCTGGAAACAACACCTTTATTATTTCAGTGACACTGAGCATAAATGGAAGGAACATATCTAGTGGCAAGGGGAGCTTGTTTATGTTAACTTTTCATGCATTAGGCATTATGGATGCTAAGGTTTCAGCCACACACAAAGAGCATTTAACCTTTACTTAACATACCTTTGTTAGGAAACTGGATAACAGTTTGCATTTTATTTCTGTTTAAACAAGCTGACATTAATTGGCATATGATATTTCTTCTCATAAAGTATCAGAGTATAATATGCTCAAAAGCTCCATCTAGCTACCTGATAATTTTGCTACAAGCCTAGCAAGTCTTTTAAAATTCAGCTTTTTGTTTGGCTTGGTTTTTTGTTTTTTTAAACAATATTCCCCCATCCCACTCCCAGCATGTGCTAGATTTGTATGAATGTAGTACTTAGAAAAGGGGTTAAAACCAAACCAAACTAATTAAAAAAATTAGAAAAACCCCACAAACAAGCAGCCACATGAGGATATGAATGTCTCAAAGCATTGTTGCTCTTTGGCCATGCTGTTGAAATTGTCAAAGACAGCAATAATTATGGTGGTTAGTTTCATAATATGCACACCCCTCCAAAAAAATGGACTCTGGATAGAAGCTTCAGGTAAGTCCATGAAAAAACACCAACCTGCTGCTACCATACAATGAAACTGATTCCACAAGGAAAGAGCAAACCACTTCCACTCCAAAATCTGAACTAGAAGTTTATTTTTGATATAGTCAAACCAGGAAAACTGATTATGATGCAATGTTTCTGTAGGTAGTGGAACATACCTAGCTACTGGAAGACAGTAGTTTCAAGGTAGTTTGTATCTACTGGCATGATGGGCTGGAAAACATGACTAGCCATATGGAATTTCTTCTTCCCTTTGAAGGTGAACCTTTAAGTTTAGGGTTTAGGATGAAAAAAGCCCGGAACAGGAAAAAAAATCAACACACATTTGAAGCTAGATTCAAAAGGATATTCAAAGTAAAGAACTTTTATTAAAATTTTAAAAGTAAAGCCATGCAGCACACTCCATTTCCATATATAGAAACAGACTTTCAGATAAATCTCACAAGATCTTAGTAGTCAGCAGTTTTGCATGACTAGCCCTCAAATAGATTTTAATTCTCTTAAATGAAAAAAACGCCAACAACAAAACCCAAAACACAGAACCCTCCCCCCCCCCAAAAAAAAAAGCAGCAAAATGTGATGTTTTGCTTTCAAAGCACTTAATACACATCTTCTCGGCAGTAGAAATCCTAATGAATATGGATTTTGAGATATTTGTTAATAAGGACTGTTTGCCTATTCATTATCAGAAAAACCTCTTTCAACCCAATTAAGCTAATGCCAAGTACATTTATCAGCAATCACAATGGAAAAAATGTCAGCTTTCTTACTGGAGAAAACCAAGACCCATTTACAGAAGCACTCTGCACAAATGAAGGGGTTTTAAGTGTTTTATTTGTCCATTTGGAATTATTAGTATTTATAATCAACAACATAAATCCACCCCCAGTGGAAGGCCTGACAGCTTGTTATTGCCAAACATATTACAGCCTGCTGAAGGGTGAAGAATTACAGACATATAAAGATGAATAACATTATATCATCATTAAATCACTTACACTGTTCATAACAGTTTAATCTTCTAACATTATAAATTAAGATTAGAAAAAAATCAACAGTTCCAGTGATAAAATACATTGTGTTTAGTACACAATATAACAGTACAGTGTATTACACTAGTGCATTAAAAGGTAAAAAATCTGGTCAGCTCCTTTGGAATAATTGTGCCATTGCCAATCTCTCTTTTACACAAACACTACTCACAGCCACACAAGCTAACAGAAAATCTCCAAGTATCCTACTAGGAAAATCCATCACAGCTAAAATAACTTTATTCTGAGAACTACTTCTCTCCTATACTCATATTACTTGAATATGAGGACCTAAAGTTAGATTCCTTTACATCTGGAGTTATCAGTGACATCCTTTCTGAAATCAAGCAAGTAATGAACAGATTTGCATCCATACTTCAATTATCAAACAGAACTGAAGCAGAAAAATGCCTTTTTTTCACTCAGTTAAGTAAATAGTTAATATTTAGAAGACTTCTACAAGAGTTTTAAAGCTTAGTGGTTTGGATCATTTTTCAAGGTTACTAGCATGTATGAATCTTGCACATATGAATGATTCATAACCAATCAATAGCAGTATTAGTACAATTGCTAAAAGGCATTTTTACTTACTAGAGATGGAATTTTGAGATTTATTCTCCAAAAGCAAATTTGGAAGATAACCTTGATAAAAATTTTCCAGTAATAATTCACATTACATTAACTCCATATTAGAATACAACTTCAAAGACTGAAATTAACAATTACTGGAATGAGCCTTCAAAATAAAGTGAATCAAAATAATAATCTGTATAAATAGAAGTAAACTGCAAATCTGTTCCTCAAGATAAAATATTGTCCACTACAAACAGCATCATACAGCTATTAGTGCCCTATCAAGTTATGGATCTCTGTTAATTAGGACATGAACATGAAAAGTAGATGGACATGGGAGGCATGACAGTGAACAAGAAAAATTCAGAAGCCAGCTGAATTTGGAATGTGTGTGATTAAAATCTCATTCAGTAACTCATTATATTCTCAATTTTTTTTTTAGCACAGTAAATTAGAAAAAAACACAATGAAGCAACAGCAAAACAGAATCCTTCCTTTCCTGAGGATCTGAAATACCCTCTGAACTTTATGATTCCTAGAAAACGTTTGAAAACAAGACACTATTATGTCAATATCACTGCCTTGCACACAAAACAATTGTGTCAACTGCTGTCACTTTATAAATAGATTGCAAGCTCTTAAAGGCAAAGACTTTTTTAAATTTTCTTTTATAAAAATAGGATAGGAATCTCCCCTGTGCTACAGTAAAATAATAAGCTAAATAAAATTGATATGCTTTAGATCCAAAAGCAAGAGATGGTTGCCCAAGTTTTCACAAACAAAAGGCCAGTTTTTCCACATGTGACCCAACACCAAAGTAAGCACTCTGCTTGCCAGAATTCATGATGCAAAGTTTTTATTCTTTGCATCATTAAAAGAAAAAAGAAAAATACCAACACACCACCACACACCAAAAATACCGCAAGGATATTAGCAAACTGCAAGTTATTTTATCTTTTCATCCATTTCAACCATTTTGTTGGAAAGAGGAGGTAGTTTAGAAGTTAGGCACATCCTGCACTGCCTGACCACCTACAAGGCACATTTTGAAAATATGAACTATTTTAGGGCTGGCAATGAAAATTGGAAAAACTAACCAGGAAGAAGTAATCAAACACACTTAGGAGTACTGTAACGTCTAGCCTCAGACTGTACCAGAAAAAGACAGTGTCCTTTTTTTTTTTTTACTATAGAAAAACTAAGTACTTCATATAAATTAAATTTGAATGACAGAGCTATAGAAGTACTGCCCACTGGCTCATAAGGCTTACTGGCATTTAGTTAGAGCTTTCAGAGTGAAAGGAATGGACACGATGTAAGTGTTAAAAACACATCTGGAGATGACTGTCTTCTGTTAATTTCTAAAGATATTTTAAAATAAGTGAGATAGGGAGTGAAGATGTTGTTATGAAAAGAGATTTAAAATCCATTATTTTTTTTTCATTGTGACCTTGAACTAAAATATACCCCCCAAAATCAAAGGGCAAACACCCCACAGCAACAAGGGGATAGTTTAAATCATGTTGATACCTACTCAAGTAAACCTTTAATAAATATCAAGGACAGTATTCAGATTCCTTGCCAACAGATCATTTTCAGCATAACATTAAGTTGCCCTTAAATTCTGAGCTGGCTCTTATTCAAAGTAATACAAGATCAGAGTTCCTCAAACGCAAAAGTCACCTCAGCTACCTTCAACATGAAAGTTGTCAAACTGTGCAAACTCAAACGACCGAGTCCCAATAGCAGCCCAGCCATTACTTGGTTTAGAAATAGTGACATTCTCCCAGAGTGGATAACCATTTAACAGTCCAGAGGCAGAAGTACCCTGTCAAGGAAAAAAAAAAAAAAAATTTTGGAAAATCCAGTGATTGTGTTGACAACAAGCCTACTCACATGAGAACAGAAACAAGGCAGAAAGATGTCACAAACTTTCAGCTATATTTCACACATTTTCCATGCAAAGGTGCTTCTAAATATCACACAGAATCCTCCAGTGCCTATCAGCTCTGCAAAACAGATCCAATGCCTTTACAGTGAATACATAAAAGGCTCATCTTCCCCTAACTTACAGCTTTGCAAACTCAGTGTAGAATCTGAAATGTAAACTGGTTTTTGTCATCCACTTGTGTCAGGCACCCTCAAACAGCCCAATTGTCTTAAGGGTGCACCTGGCACCGATTCTGCAGAATTACGCAAAAGTTAAAAGTAACAAGATGTATTTTAGTCATTAAGCTGAGAGCAACAGAGGACAGAGAACTACCAAGTATGATGTTGCCATTTAAATAAAAGTTTCAAAAAAGTTCCAATTTATCTTGTCAGTGTTCCACTAAACAGTATTTAGGAAAAAAAAACAGTACTTAAGTTTTCTTGCATTTCTTAATCTGAAAGACAACTACAGACACAGGTAAAAGCAAAAAACACCTTTCAAGGAGTTAGCATGGGAATCCTTTAAAGAGGACTCTGCACTTCTGTCATTACATCAAAGGCATATTTGGTATAAAGTATTTTAACAGCACAGGTGGAAGTTAATATCATAATTTTAAAATTACCACCACTGTTCTATTTTAACACTGACATGCTATGATGAGGAAGATGTTGGTGCATAATTTTAAGAGAGTTTGTTTCACTAGAAGACCTCCCCAGATAGGAATCAGCTTGCCCAAATTTCAGGCCACATCACAGTTACAAAGGTTACATCAGGCAAAGGGCTTAGATGTTTGGCCAAGGAGCCTTTTACTTGCACTAATGTCACACCCCACTAACTGCACAGGTATATTTCAAGTAAAGCTTGGGGTTACTTTCCTCACTAAATGACTGTGGCCAAAATGGGGGGGGGTGTTGGAAATGTGGACAGGCTTCTCATCAACTGCGGCCCAATTTTTACAATAACACCATGCCCATACTTTTCCACTATAGAAAAGGATGGCAGCTCATCTGACTTGGCTAGTACTTAACTAGATCCACATACAAGGCCTTAGCATGCAATGGGAATTATTGGGAGACAGACTTGTAAAACAGGCTAGTTTAGTAGTTTAGCGAGAATCTTCAGAATAGGAAGTTCAGTCATGATATTTTCATTCTAATTAGATTACACAAAAACCTAAAATCTGGAAAACAGAAGACTGGGAAGGGATCTTATTAATGTTTACAAATATCTGAAGGGTGGGTGTCAAGTAGAAGGGGCCAGTCTCTTTTCAGTGGTGCCCTGTGATAGGAGAGGTAATGGTCACAAGCTGAAACACAGGAAGTTCCACCTCAACGTGAGGAAAAACTTCCCTGTGAGAGTGACAGAGCCCTGGACAGGCTGCCCAGAGAGATTGTGGAGTCTCCTTCTCTAGAGATTTTCAAGACCTGCCTGAATGTTTTCCTGTGTGGCCTGTCCTACGTGTTCCTGCGCTGGCAGGGGGTTGGACTCAATTTCCAGAGGTCCCTTCCAACCTCTACCTTTCTATATTTCTATAGAAATGATTTGCCTCTCTAGCCTTCCTATCTCCACCTTTCAACTCATCTTTCCAGTTAATTTCTATACCTTCTACACTTTCTCAAGATCTCTTTAAAAATACAGGCAGCAGAATTTGGTATGGTATTTTAATATTGACTTTTAACTGATATATTATTTATGTTTTAGATAAGAAAAACTAATGGAATTAGACAGTCAATAGCCTAGCATAGTTTTGTATAAGCCATTTAGGACTGGAGGTTTCATAACTGGTTTTCTGGGTTGGTTTTGGTTTTTTTTGTTTGTTTTTTTGGGGTTTTTTTTTTTTTTTTTTTTTTTTTTTTTTTTTTTTGCCTGTAACCTTACCTCAAGTTTGAGAGTAAGTGTGTGCCACGCGTTATCCCGGACACCAGAAAGTCCCTTCATTAATATTTCTTCTCCAGCTGCAAAACATGCTTAAGGTTAGCAAACTGTTACTTCACTCCCTTGATGAGATTGATAAATACCTAGCCAGCAAATGGAAAACACCAATTTCAACTGCAGCACAGAAGGCAAACCTGGACTCTACATTATCAGTGCATTCTCCTGTTTTGCCAGGATTGGTTTTCCACTGAAATATCCGATTCTCTCGGGAATTTGGCCTGAGATAAGAATTCCCTCTTGAGAGTATGGGTTTGTGAAGTTTGACAGTACCTACTGCTCTGCTTGTTCTATAGATATCCTCATTTATGTATTGGAACTTTCTTAAATCAGAGGGTTTGAGTTGCCACATCATCATATTGCTTAGTCATAGTCAAAATTAAGCTAGAGAAAGAAATGGATGTGACTGACACCCTGGTGGACCTAAAAAAAAAAAGTTCTACAAATAGAATTTTCAATTGTTCAGGAGTCAGTTTTAGCACCAAGTTAATTAACATTCAGACATTCTAGAAAAATATAAAGATCACTGAAAACAGCTGTAGAGAAAAAAGTGTTGTGTAACAACTGTTTTGCTTGGAAATAATGAGGTGGTTAATCAAAATCCTCATGAAGAAAACAACAATTTTGACAGCCCAAGAAACTAATGGTGTAATATTATGTCTTATTAAAAATAAATACTGGAGTCAATACTAAACATAAGTGTGTTTTTATGTACAGCTGAAACTTAAGTTGTTATGGAGTTCAACACTGCAAAGTTTCCCCAGGGAGCATTGGTACATTAAAAGAAGCCACTGGTAAGGCCTTCTTTACATTACCCATTCAAGAACAAACAACAAGAACAAACCAACCAACACAAAAACTAACATACAAACCTATAACCCCCACCAAAAAAACTGAAAGATAAATGAGCTACCAAATAGAATATGAGACTATTTTTAAGAGTTAAATGGGTCATTATAGGTTGTCTTAGTATCATATATACTATACATCTAGAAGTTGCATTTGACTGATCAGAAACTATTGAGAATTTTCATTTATACTCATGAAATGATAGGAAATGCATTTAAACAACAAAACCTGTTACTGTTTCAAAGCAAATCAAAAAGAACTTTCAGCTATTGACGTATTACGATATACACTCATGTCCTTGTGAAGTGCTTTAAAGATGAGCACATGAATGTTAGCACCACAAGCAGAATATGCTCTCACGCCACTAGACTAATGGTAGAAGGCATAATTTGTGGAAACAGTAGACCACTCACCATCACCACCTAAGCCAAATGTATGTACATTGACTTGCACTGTTCTACAAGACAGGACACTGCATTTCAAGCAGAATTTCTTCAGGTGTAATACAAGTATACACATCAAACCTTTCTGTAATTACTATTTTATCAGAAGAAAAATAATCTACATTAGACAGGTTTTGACAGCAGAAAAAAAAAAAAAAAGGCTGGAAAATGGACTAGCCAGTGACATTCAGATAATGTCTTCACATACAAAATGAGGCCATCATCAGAGCACAACAGGTTAAATTCATAGTGATGAAAAATGAATTACAAAATCTGAATATTAACAATTTTTTGACCTCTCCATCTGTTAGCATCCACTTTAGCAAAGAGTTACTTACCTAAGTCACCAGTGACTCTGTAGGTACCATCTGCAAAAACCCAGAAGAAAATTCCTTTGGTACGTCGAACATATATCCCACCATTGTCGACCCTTCCTGCAATAAACACTCCCCCATCACGTTGTTTTTCTATGTAGATGTCACAAGTGACTGTCAGGTTTACCCTATAAGAGAAGTTTAGTGTTTTAATAAGCAAGGAATTTTTTTTTTTTTTTTTTTTTTTTTGTTTGAGCAGGCAGTAGCTAGAAGAATAGTACAGCAAACTTTTTAAGGAAAGATTTAGCAATCCTAACTGTGACCTACAGGTGGAAGATGCACAAGACTTGTCTAGACTGGTGGTTTCCTACCTGTGAGTCCATACATCTTCTTCAAAAGCATAATTTTTCTCAAACCAACAGATAAATCCTCCCCCAAAAAACAAAACAAGAAAATAACCCAAAACGAACAAAACCCCAAAACAAAACAAACAAAACCCCCCCCAAAAAAACCCACACACCCAAACAAAACACACACAACAACACACAAACAAACAACCAACACAAAACCACAACACAGATGGTTTCCATTTCCACAGAAAACCTCTCAAGCCTACAAAATGAAAGTCACTTTTAGGTAAATAAACCAAATCCAAGACTCAAGGTCACAGCACCAAGTTTCATCTTCATTACTCTAGGATTTTTAATAAAGGCCAAATCTTAAGTAAACCAAACCTCTTGCCCCAAAGATAAAGACTTTTCTTAAAAAAACCCGCTCAAATAGGTTGAAATTATTTGATTTTCCTGAGGCAATATTTCCACTCAACAGCGAAGCTTCATGTAACACATCTAATGACAGGTGTAAAGTAGAATAAAGCAAAAGAATACAAGAACAATCAAATGGCACCTAGAAAATTTAGACAGCTTCACCTGTCCCACAGTGGCACTACAAACCTCTTAACAGTAAAAATCAAAATCATTCTTTACCTCTATTAATGTACCTTCAAATTAAAAATCTACATCCCATGGCTGAAAGGACTTGCAGTATGGATAGAGCCACAAGGTTACATATTCAGGAAGTTTCTAATTATCTATAATTATTTACAGAATATGAAAAGACTCTGACATCTGTTCAGCTGATA
>JANIJG010012649.1:0-35191 GCA_024611175.1 Megaceryle torquata
AGGCCCCCTTAAGATACTGGAAGGCCACAATAAGGTCTCCTTGGAGCCTTCTCTTCCCCAGACTGAACAACCCCAACCCTCTCAGTCTGTCCTCATAGGAGAGGTGCTCCAACCTGCTGATCATCCTTGTGGCCCTTCTCTGGACACGCTCCAGCACATCCATGTCCTTCTTGCAATAGGGACTCCAGAACTGGACTCAGTACTCCAGCTGAGGTCTCACAAGAGTGGAGTAGAGGGAGAGAATCACCTCCTTTGACCTGTTGGCCATGCTTCTCTTGATGCAGCCCAGGATACAATGTTGAGTTTCTCATCCACCATTATTTTGAAATGAAAGGTGTCTGGGCCAATTGATGTATATGAGCAATAACCCCTGAGCAATTTCCAAGGTAACTCCTTAACATGTTATGTTGGATATCTACAGATATTTCAGATTTGAAAGATTGAGAAGATGTCAGAGCTTTGTTTTAAATGCTTGAAAACACGTCGATAAATTCAGTTTGTGGTAACTGGACAGACCTTGGTCTATTAACTGGTTTACTGTACCAAAAGCAAATAATGTTCAAGAGTTATTCTTTGCATCTCTGGGTGGTCTTGATATCTAAAAACTGAGTAAAAAGAACAGGGAATACTGAATCTTTGACAGCAATAGGTGAAGATACATTAGTGATGTTTCAGAAATTATGTAAGGTTTAAAGTGCTGAACTTGAAACACTGGGAAAGGGTTTGCTTTCCCAGGCTTTTCCTTACTATCAGTTTTGGGTTTTCTCAGTGGGCTCCAAAACAAAGTGTACTCAAAGCAATATTCAGTTCTGAAAGTGTAGGCTGATTTTAGAGTGTTCAGATAGACCTTGCTGGAAACCCTTTGGAAAAAAAAAAAAAAATAGCTGAAATGGACTACATCTAATTAGGGGGGTGGTGATGGTATTATTTCATAGCATAGGTAAAGTCAAATAATATGAATGTATACGATATATGGCAAAGATTATCATTTTTGTGTTTGCAATACCTTGCATTCCAGGCTGTCAGAGACCTTTATAAGGATTTTACTCCAGACACCAACTGGCCAGGAGATGGTGTTAGTGGTGTACTATAAACAGACAACATGTCACACAGAAAAACAAAGTGGCTCACTTGCTCCCGTGAAGTCTGGTGAAGACATCTCACCCTTCTCTGAGTGCTGCCCCATCTCTTGGACCTTTCATTGTCTTATTCTGATCATTTGCATTATTCATAATAATTACTATTTAGTGTTGCTGTTTCAATATGGCAGGCAAGCAACAATAAAAAGGCAAACATAATTTCCTTGATTCTTTGAGGATACCTTCATTTACTAATAAAGTAGATAATTTATTATTAGGTATTTTAAAATAGAACAGATAAAAGCCTACATTACTTAGGAGCAGCAGATGTGAGTGAAATAAATTCAGTCATCCAGACATTTTTTACCTCCCTTTCAAGCCTTAATCTTGTGGTTAGTTAAAAGTAGTTTGGAAAGATGTTCCTCTTCAGGACAAAAAATGCCACCCACATGTTCCCTTCCTCCCTCAGCTCCTGTCAGGAACCAATTTAACTGAGATTCTCAGTTTCAGTGACCTCAAACCTTTCAGTCAGCTTTTCTATCATCATTGTTAATCCCTATGCCAGCTCTTTTCTCCACTCTCTAGTCTTCATTTTCCTCTTATAGTTGCAACCTTTACGGTCTGTCCAATATGCCACTAAAACCACACTGTCTGCAGTTGTTACTATGTAATGTCACCTTCTGGTATTGTGGGCTGGCTTCTCATCTTCACACCTACTTCATGTTTCCTCTCCCACCACACTTCTGTTCAGTTACCACTTTCACTGAACTTAACAAACACTGATGCTCATAGTCTCCTTTACTTCATGACTTTGTGCTACTTTAATATGCCTGCCTGTACATGAGACTTTGTTTGTAAATCTTTCCTTCCAACACTCCCTCACTCTGTGCAGCATTTCAGTACTTTGTCATTTCCTGCTTGCACTTCTGCCTCTGCTCCTCCAGGAAGTACTCTGCAGGCAGGGACGCAGCAGTTGGTGTTGGGCAGTCAATGGTGGTCAGCTAACACAGTTCCTTGGCACCAGGCTGTTGCTGTGTCCCAGGTTATTCATGCGCTTTATCAGCTATTTTAATCCTTACCACCCAGAGAAGGAATTAAAGGCTCTTGTGCTTCTTGTGTTACTGCCTGGACCCTTTAGTCTCAGTCTAACTATTCTCTCTTGAAATGATGTGAGGAGGCCAGGTACAGCCTGAGTTTTGCTGCTCAGAGACCCCAGAAGCTCAAAGGAGAAAAAGGGAAACTGTACCTTGATGTTTCATTGTTCTGCCTTCGTCAGGGAGGTTTCTACAGCTTGATGTGCCAGGGGACCTGCCCCAGCCTTCACTGATGCATGGACTGTCCTTGCCTCTCATTTTGCACAGATCACACAAGAAGGGACAGCTCCTCTTGTCCTCTTATCTCTTATTTGTCTGTCCATGCCAAAGTTGGGGGCATCCTGACTAGTGGACGATATAGTTCTTGTGCAGGGACATGCCCTGATATTTGTATCTAAATGCAGTATACAGCTGTGTTATCTACAATGGTTTTTATCTTTTAGATTTAACATACTGGACAAAGTGTCCTAGATGGCCTGGGAAAAGAGCCATCGGGATTAAAGGCCGCTGAGATCAATCATGCCGATGTTTTATTTATGTGCTTGACTATTGTGATGGTAATAGCTTTTTCTGCTTTGCCAGTATGCTTTAATTTTGATTTTTTTTTTAAATTTAATTTTATTTTTTACTTACTTAGGTATTCTACTCAAACCTTCCTGTTTATGGTCAAATAACTTAACTCTAGGGGGATTTGGCACCTAAATGCCTTTAAAAAAGCCTGATCTAAATTACTTTTGTGGATAATTCATATTTTCAAAAGAAGTTATTGAGCAGTCAAAATCTAGTGATTTTAAGGATTGTGAAACTGCTGGTCCTCTTTCCACTATTATTCAGCACTGGAAGCTTCTCCATCTATACTCGCCAAATAAATCTATTGCACTATAAGTTTCATACAGAACAGCTTCTTAAAAAATAACTCCTGTCATTCACAAAGTACCTTTTCCAAGGAAGCTACTTTGCCTGCAGTGAGATTACTTTATAATGAGGCTGTTGAGCCTACCTATCCTTCCAGTTGGTCTCCATCCTGCAAGTACAGGGAGCCTCCATCATTTCTTAGGGCATTTTAGATTCATTACCCTGAGAATACTGGCAGACAGGGACATTTGGAAAAGCAGTGCTCACTCTGAAGATGATGTGTTGCCCTTAAGTTATTTTAAAATGAGAACTAGTAAGGAGATAAAGCTGCATTCCATCAGGACAGTATATCTATAGGATACTGTCAATATTTATGTAGAGTTCATTATTTCAGCATTTCATCCAAATTCTCCAGAGGATTAATGTGGAAATATTTCAGTGTTCTTCAGGATGGAAATTCTGAAATTTGGTCAGTTGTGCTTACAAAGATGGAAGCACTTCTTGTTTGGGAAAGTCTTCTGTCCCCCAGCATTCTCTGAAGCAGGAGTGTTTTCTTCCAAGAATTATATAGACTGAAATTTTTACTTAGGAAGGGTGGAGGAAAACATCTACTCATTCAGTACGTTTCTTTTTAAAGACTGGTCTGTAAGAAATTGAAAAGGCCTGAGTGTGTGAGTGAAATTGTGCCTGAATACAAAGGAGAGTTAATACAGAATTGGAAATTTGTATATGAGAATGTGAGAAAGCAGAAAATAGGCAAGTGTAGTTTCATTACACACAGCTATGAAATCCTAAGGAAAACAGCAACAGACTTCAGGAAATATTTAATCAGTGGTTTGACCATACCTGCAGATCAGGCTTGGTAAATAAGTGACTACTCAAGGTAAGGATGCCAGAAAAGGAACATTTTTAACAAGCTACTGACAGCTATTTTAAATGGACCTTGTAGCCTAATGCCTCTTAGATATAATGTTAAGAAATTCTTTGGGTGTCACGACACCATGTTGTTTCAAAATATTTTATTATTTTGACCAGGCTGTCTTTGAGCTGAGAAGTCTGTTGATTACAAATTCATTTAATTGCTACAGGTAGGATACCCTTCAGAAAATTACTATCCTCATGCCTTTTGGGATTTCTGTTGTTGTAGTGATGAGGTTTTTCAAACATTGTTTTGGAAAAAACCAACCAAACAAACAAAAGCCCACAAAAAAACAGGGTTATCATTCATATATAATTATGATAATGAATTATGATGGCTTCAGTTTGCCTTCCTGTAATACCAATGGAAGATCTGTGTGCACATCCATAATGCTATAGGAGTCTTTAGGTGGCAGTTACAGTAATTATATTAATTAGAGAGGTGTTAGGGTAGTGTTACTATTTTATATCCCTTGGACTGACTATTTTGATAGTCCATGTGCAAGGACAATACTTCCCTTTATTTTGGTGAATAAGGACTATGAGACTTACCTGGGAAGAAGATGGTTTTAGCTGAACTGTGAGTGCACCCATGTTTGTGCAGCACATCCAGTCATCCAAAAGGACCAGTTCCACAGCACAGCAGGCTTTATTTTCTTGTGCAGACATACTGACCGTGAAACATATTTCTGAGAAATGTGAAGAAATTCAGGAAGTATAAAACATTTTGCATAAGCTGACCACAAGCATTAACCTGTGTAAGAGCCTGAGTAAGACTGTGCTTGTGCTTTGCAATCATAACTTTTCTCATTTTGCTTTCTACAGTTTATCTTTCAATTCACATGCTTATGAACTTAATATTGTTAATTGCATCCATTTAGACAGAAATTAAAGTGAAGAGTCCTCTTGTTTTTCTTTTATATTGACAAGTTGGGGGTTTTTGTCATCATTATGGAGTGTATGGGTACAAAATGCATTATAATTTTGGAAGATGCAGAGTCCATTCTTTGTTCATTTCCCTCTCACTGATAATGTTAAAAAGACTGCAGGGTTAGCATCAAACATTACAGTTGTCTGAATGGCCCTGGTGACACTTCAATCACAGTTAAAACACATTCTGTTGTACAAAAGGCAAAGGAAAGGAAATTACAGAACCTGGTTTATAGAAGGATTTGTGATACATGTATGCAGAACTAGGGTGTCAAAACAAGCTGAAGAATTCTGGAGTGGTCTGGTAAGCTCTGAGGCAGAACAGAATTCAACAACTGTGTGCAGATCCTGATAGTTCAAGAAATTCCATTTTTAAAACTCTGCAGAAGGAGTATGGTTTCCTTTAATCAGTGTGGAAGCCTCTGAGAGGCAGAGGTGATGGAGAAAGGGTCAGGCCGATCAGTCAAGACACTAATTAGGGCCAAGGTCTCTTGACAAAGTTAATAAGTTTCTAAATAGCCAACTAGCAGCTGGTATGGAGCGGAAGAATAGTCACCCTCTGCATCCTGCTTTTATTTCTGCCCTAAAGTGAGAGATACCTTTAGAAGGTATGTGTCCAAAAGTCTTCTATGAGGAAATAGATGCTTCTGATGTGAAAACCTTTTTGTTACACAACGCAATGGAAAATTTAAACATATTTTAGCCTACTGAGATTGATGATGACTTAACATGAGTACCCCTTGAGTGTTATTGCAGTACTCAGGATAGGATATTTTGACTGATTTTAACCGTCCTGATCTCTCTTTCCACATGTCCAGCTATGCCTCTGAAAGTGTCTGTCATGACTGCTTTTGTTTGCACTTCTCCCCCATCTTTGTATGCCATCTTCCTGACCCTGCTAGGTAAACATTGCACTAACACAGCTTTTGCATAGCATTTATTTGTTTTTGAAAAAACATCCAAAGGCAACAGAAATGCAAGCAGGTAAGTGAATGAGGAAAAGAAATAAGATGTGAGACCAAATTAGCACACAGCAGTTGGGGGATATGCTGTTAGCACAGACCAGAAAATTACCATGGAGGGGCATGGGCTCTGCTTCATTGTGTGTGTGGTGCTGTGTAGATAGGTTGTCCTGAATCAGGACAGAGGTGCATGCCTGCCAGTGTACGTGTGTTCAGTTGTGGGTGTAAGTACATTCATCAGCTAAGCACATACCTGAAGATATGTGACTCAACAGTGCATCACCAGTGAGGATTTGCTCACTTGGGTTCTCTCCTCTAGACAGGTCTGGTCTTTCTGAACTGCTTGCACAGTGGACTTGATCTCATAAATTTTTTCCCCTCAAGACTCTATGCTACTCATGTCTAATAGGGATTTAATAACATGAATGTGCTAAGTAAAATATTTTATCTGCTATGAGATTCCCTTTCATTTTCACCATCTTACCACCTGGTGGATCTACATCAGGAAAGACCAGTGCATTTCTTTCTAATTTGAAATGTCATTTCTGTGGTGGCTTGTTTCTGAGTCACATCTTTTCTAATCACTATCCAAGTAACATTGATTTAGCAACAAGCAATTAAAATAACCCACCTATTTGGCCCACACTATCAACTGAGCGTGATTCCAGGGCTTTAATTAATTTTCTGAATTAATTCTCCTGTGATGTGGTGGCATGTCTTCTGCTGTTCCTGTTGAAACACCCCATAGTGGTAGCTTATATTTTATGATCTTAATGCTGAAGGCACTGATTGTTTCCAAAACACCTTATTTCTGGAAAAACCTAATTCTCTCCCACCTTTAAAATAGGTAGCTGTTAATTTGCTTATAGATTACGCTCTGCTTTTATATGATAGTGGTTGTTTAGTTATAGATGTAATGGCCTAAAGATACTGTTCATCATTCTCTTGTAACTGCTTTTGGAAAATAATCTTTGGCTCGGGACCCTGGTTAATGGACAATATACCTTATGGCCAACACCTATATAAACTGGTTGTGTGAACAGGATATAGCTGACCATATGGGCATAATTTAATGAACTTTAATATTGTTCCTTTTAAACTGGCACATGAAAGGGAATTGCCAGTGAGTCATGTGTTATTTGCAGATTATTACTATCCAGAACCTGGTGCCAAGAAAACGGATTTATTCTCTGTTATTACTGTATTATTCATGGCATTGTGCAATAAATAAATTCCAAACATAAATACATTGAGTAGTCCATGGATAGGAATAAATCCTGTTACATACAAGTATGCACATGCTACCTGCTAGCCCTGGCACATGAAATCAGAAGGCTCGTGCAGTTTCTTTGGATTTTTCACATTTGGCTATTAGTAGAACTAACTAGTAGTATTTTGATGTAATTTTTTTCATTTGTCTGCTTCATTTTTGATGATAACCTTGAAGAAATTACTTGAATAGAGTATCTTTGACTTTATTCTGAAACTCACCATGCTCACTAGGGATCTCATGTATTTTTGAGCTCTGGGTGTCTTTAACAGTCGCATAAACTCTTGGGAGGATGTAACTCAACTTTCCAACCAGGATTCATCAGTTAAGGTATGTTTATTTTTCTATTGGTTACGTTTTCTTAGGTGTAGAAGAGAGAATCATTCTGGGTTATTATGCAGAACAATTCCTGTTTCCTGTAGCTTGTGTTTAGACTGGAGTCACTTCGGTGTAGTATGAAGTCCTTTCCTTTCACATTCCCTGTGCTGCCATTCAGCAAGTCTGGAGAGCTGGACAGAGGTGAACCTGATGAAGTCTAACAAGGGCAAGCGTAGGCTCCCTGCACCCGGGGAGAAATAACCCCATGCACCATTACAGGTTAGGGGTTGACCTTTTGGAAAGTAGCCCCATGGAGAAGGACCTGGGAGTCCTGGTGGACAACAGGATAATCATGAGCCAGAAATGTGCCCTTTTAGCCAAGAAGGCCAATGGCATCTTGGGGTGCAGTAGGAAGAGTGTGGCTAGCATGTTGAGGGATGTTCTCCCTCACTATTCTGCCCTGGTAAGGCCATATCTGGAGCACTGTGCCTGGTTCTGGGATCCCCAGAGACAGGCAACTACTGGAAAAAGTCTGATGGAGGGTTATAAAGATGATCTTATCAATGCTTGTAAATATCTAAAGGGTGGGTGTCAAGAGGGTGGGACCAATATCTTTTCAGTGGTGCCCCGTGATAGGACAAGGGGCAATGGGGACAAATTAGAACACAGGAAGTTCCACCTAAACATGAGGAAAAACTTCTTTACTGTGACAGTGATGGAGCCCTGGAAAATGCTACCCAGAGAGTTTGTAGAGTCTCCTTCTCTGGAGACTTTCAAAACCCTGGATGCAATCCGGTGAACCTGTTCTAGGTGACTGTGCTTTGGCAGGAGGTTTGGACTAGGTAATCAGGTAATATCCAGAGGTCCCTTCCAACTCCTATTATTCTGGGATTCTGTGATTTCCAGGCCTGCCTGTGAAATTCAGTAGGAATTTGAGCAATGGTTTCTGTAAAACAACTTTCTGATCCAACTTAAGACTACTCATAATCAAATCCTACTACTGGTTTCATCAGAGCTCAGTCAGTGCTGTCAGGGTCAGTCATGTAGAAGCAGATTCTGACATCCATTTGACAGAAAAGTAGCCAGCAACTCATGCAGTCTTACACTGATTGACATCTTTGGCTTCATGTTAACTCAAGAACAGTATGAAAGACATCATTCCATGCAACCTTTTTTTTCTGTCACCTCTAGAGGTTTTTCTCATTTCTACCACTACTCTCTGGTCTGTATTTAAGCAGTGGGGACAGAGAACAGTCCTTGGGCACATACCAGCCATGTGATCACAGACACGGAGTATAATGCTGTGCCTTTGGCTGCCCTTCAGCCTCTGCCTTGTATTTTTAGCTTTCAGTCTTGTTAGTGGAAGAGTTGTCTCTTTTTATTGTATTTTATTGTAGCATATATTATTTTATTGTAGCATAGTGGGTGGATTAGCAGTTCTGCCCACTCCTCTGGTCTGTAATAAAAAGCAAATATTAGAAAATTATTCCTTAATTGTGATTAAGGGAGAATTATATTTACTAACACATAGATGACAAGGTATGCTTGTTTATGGGAATTTGTTTGAACTAGCATTCCATCTTGGATGTCTTTGTCACACAAAGGCTTCAAATCACTAACCTCCTGCAGTCCAAGGTGATATTTAGTCCTGTTTAATGTCAGATCCTTTTGCTTGGTGTAGCAGAGCATACCATGCAACTTGTAAATTGTGCTGGTGAGCATACTTAATCATATATCAGCAGATTACATATAATTAGCTCCATCACAGATAGATCACTGGAGATCTTTGGTGGGAGGGTAATGTCTACTCCAACGACAGAAGCAGCTCTGCAGGGAAGATGGGAGCCCAGCTGCAAAGTACTGCTGGACTAGATTTGAGCTGGTTAAAGCCTTTGATGATCAGTCTGAAGTTGTTTATAGTTTCATATTTCAAATCCCAGGCTTTGACTTCCTTGAGCTGCTCCAGAGGGTAACTACAAATATCTCAGGGCTTTATGTCAGGCCTGTACATCTAGATAAACTCTTTATTTATCTGCTTTGTACTGTATTGTCAAGGCTTCTCAGCTGGAATGGGGTTTACGCTGCCCATCACTAGAAGTCAGTAGTTTGTCTATATTTGCACTAGTCACCTTAAAATAACTTTGTTTTTAGTGAAGAGAAACAGGGTCCTTCAGAGCTTATAACAATCAATGCATCTGAATGCTTGATGTATCTACTTTGGGATCAAATTAACTGTACCCTAGAAGTGAATGTTTCTTCCCAGCATGAGATACAGATATCTAGGCTTAGCTAGACGAAACTTTCCCAGTAAATTTGCCCTTCAGTCCAGTTCAGCTTTTCCTTAGCCTCTTGGTACTCTCAGTATTAGCAGGACTAAGTAGGACTTGGGATGACTTTTCTATGTTGTAGGAGACACAGAGAAAGCAGACATAAAACAGGGTGTGTCCAATCATTTCTATAACTTGTTCAGATCTGCAACTCTATCGTTTTGTCTTGTTAAAGTTTTTTTTTTTTTCTAAAAAGCTCATCCCTTCTGAGAGTACTAGAGCAATACCTTCTGCATCATAGACCTTATAGGTCTAGCGCATGCCCAGGGAGACAGAATCATAGCTAGACTGGGCTAGAGCTGGGGTTAAAATATTGTGGTCACGATATATACAATATTGTCCCCGTTGGTTAACTCTAGATTAAGAACCCACAATGGTTTTCTGTGTTGCTATTTCAGACTTTCCCACCTGATTAGTACCAAATCTGTTTTTACTCATCTGAGTATCTACTAGTCATCATATATCTTATCATACCAGCAACTGGATTGTCCTAGACATTGGTATCTAATAATCTAAGTTCTTGTTAAGGATATATTTAGGGAGATTTAAAACTGAATCTTCTGATATGGAATGAGGTGTGTCTATGCATCCACCTCCCCCAAATGACAAAGTTGCATCAGGATCACTTTCGTGACTTTAAAATCCAAATGAAATGCACATAAAAAATAGAAATGAGGAGACAAATCTAAGGATGGCAATAAAGGTCAAGAATATAGGAATAAAATCAGGAAGTCTGATACATATTTGGGAGGGTGCAAAAAAAAAATCAAGAAAAGATTCCATAATGAAGTGGAAAGAAAAAGGCAAGTTAGGTATTTACTATGTAACATAAACCAACATCAAATAGCAGATGATAAGAGAGTGAAATTATTGAAGGCTTTCAATCTAAAAGTTATTTGTGTCCAGAAGGTTAGAAAAATTATTTCAAACTATGTGGTAGGAGCTTAAGTCAGAAAACAGAAAGAACAGGTTAAAGAATATTTTAATGCATACATACAGAAAGAACCAGAATATGAAAAACTGCTCTAGGATATTTGAAGAATTAGCAAAAGCAGTCGCTGAGTTAGTTATCTGTGGTAGTTGTGGAAAATGAAAAGACACAACATGTTTCAGCTTTCTCAGCATCATTCATCAGTATATTTCCATCTCCACTGTGTAGTGAACCTACTTTTTCCTTCCTTTTATTCATGTAGATTTCTTCCTTATTGCATTTTATGGTCCTTCATCTTGAATCTTATTCTTTCCTATATGCACATCTAGGGGTTGAAATGGAAATTCTGAATGCCTGTTATGAACATTTAGACATGCTGGTGTAAAAATGTGAGAACACTTTTCCTCTCCATGGAAAGTTCTGGTTTGAAGTAAGGCATAGCAGCAGCTACCAGCTCATCCTAGTTGCTGTCGAGTGGTGTCTACTGTAGTATATTGCTGTTACATTTACATTGAATGCTTGTAGATTTTTATTACTCCCACTGCTGTATAGTTAAAATGTGTGTAGCTACATATGCCTGCCATTAAGAGGACTGAAACCATACATGCATAATGAGTTGGAAGTGAATTTCCAGTCTTACACCATGGCTCCTGTGAGTAATATGTATGTCATGGGCCTCTTCAGCATCACCGAGATTCCTCTTCTGAGAGAGGACAGTTCAGCTGAACAAATGTTTGAGGATCAGGACTTGAATTTATATCTATATTATCTATGAATGCTTTTTTTGACACAAACTGCCCTGCATGGCTGAACTTACTGGAAATATCATCATCTGTATGTGCAATTCTGTCTCTGTAAAGAGAAGAGAGAAAAGTTAACCTGTATTCACAGATGTGTCCAAAGATTTTTAAGAGAGAAAACTGAAATGCTTTTCTATTTAGAAATATTGCTGCAGAGACCTGGAGAGATGTGTTTCAGTGCATGAACTTCTATCAGACAAGGGCAGATGTTGCAGAACATATATACCTATCCAAGGATACCAGCACAGGAAGGAGAATGAAGGCAGGAAGCATTCAAACTACATCTTTCCTAAGACACAGTGACATCATTAATAACACTATTAAACTGTGAGCTCATTCTCCATCTCATAAGGCAGTGTTGCAGTATCCCTGAGCTACATCTTCATTTTTCATCAAGTGTTTGGGTCAAAATTACTTATATTACTAATATTACTTATATTTTTGGATGAATTGAGAGATAAAAACCCACAAAAATTCCCATAAAGACTAACGTTATAGAATACTTGCCTTCTATTCTTTCATGCAAAATATCCTACCAGCTCTAGTGCAAGATTTTAGTAAAACCTGTTCAAAACATTTTAGAATTTGTTGGCTCTTATATCTGACTACACCATATTAAGGTTCATGTATTAAATTAATCTTAAAGCTCACACTGGTTACAGCTGAAATAGCCAAGATATAACAGCATGAATATATGAAAGGTGGAGTCCATAACTTCCCAAAGTCATCTGAATGGGTGCATTGTGTGAAACTATCTGGCACTATTGCCATCAATTCCAATCCAACACCTCTGACTTTTACTAAGCTCAAATTCTCACCACTAAAAGCTGGAATTTATTAAATACATGCTGAAAACATCCTTCATTGCATTGCTGCAGTGGTGCTGCTGCAGAAAGTGTCTTTGGCATCTGGAATTTCACATTTCCTTCTTGTATGCTTTTCCTTTGGTACCATTACTGGTCACAGGATTTTGCCTGGGTATTTATAACATATCCCTGTGACTTTAAAACCAAGAACAAAAAAATCAAAGTTGGTTTAGAAAATGAAATGGTTTATGAAAACATTTTCATAATATATTCCGAAGCAAATTACTGTTGATTAAGACTGTTGAACATAGACACATATTGACATCAATAAAGTCATAGAATCAGAACAGTTTGGGTAAAAGGGACCTTTAAAGGTCATCTAGTCCAACTCCCAAATGATGGGAGATGAAGTAATGCATCATTTTAGAAGGGTGACACTAGATGAAAAATATTTAGATTAAACTGGAATACTAGGTGTTTTAAGGGAAAAGATGTCAACATACTGAACACGTTACTTTTCATTGCCAAGTGTTGTCCAAACCTCTTATTAATTTTGAGCAATCCAGCCTTGCCTATTTCTTTTGGCTACCAAGGCCTGTGAAGCTGTAAATGCTGCACAGGTGATGACAGGGGTGTGTGTTAACCAAGTGTCATCAGATCATGTATTTCTCCCTCTTGCAGGAATTAATATTCAGCAGCCTTAAGAGCTTCTCCAAATAATAGTCAATTATCTTTCCCAACATCCTACCAGGTTGGTATGTATTTTACTTTTTTACAGATAAAGATAATTATAAACATACTAATACTTTCTGACTGTATGGTATCAAATGGAAATCAAAAGATTGTATAAAGAGCATTATTCCTTCATTTGTGGCAAAGCAGGTATGTAGAGTTTATGGACAAAGGGGCATACAATATGTTAGTCAGCCAGCTAGCAATGGGTACCTCTGAAGGAGAAGCTATCAGGTGACATCCAACCATCAACCCGAACTTACATCACTCATAGTAGATGGTAATATGCCTGTGTCCCATGCAGAAATCTCACTGCTGGCTTCAGTAAATTAACAAGATCTTACTTATATATTTATATTTTGGGGATAACTTCTTAATGAATGCAAACAGGTATATTTTGCTTCCAAATTAATTTCAGGTAAAATGCTGCTTTAAAGCATGTTCTGATAGTTTACCTTTGAAAACTTAAAGGCATGTGTAGGTTATTAACATCTTCCTCTAATAGAAATTAACTCAATTTTATGATCACATGGGTAATAAGGGAAATACAGTCTTACTGGGCACTCTATGATTAAAATGTTTGCCCAAAAAATAGAAATGTACAAGTCTTGTTATTTATCTTGACAGTCATAGCTGAGAGCATTTGATGTGCATCAAAAGAAGCTGCTATAAATCAAACACCAGTTCATTTCAGCCATTGGTTCATGTCCAACAAAACCTCCAAGATAGACTATTTTAGTATAAATGCTCGAGAAACACTTGGATACTTTGGGAATGAGTCTAGGTATTGATTTACAAAGAAATGGTAGGTAAACACCTCCTATGGTCTTATGAAGCTTGTGCAATGATCTGTTCTGCTTCAATCTTCTGACCTGGGATAACCCATGTAATCTGTCCACCCTATTTGAGTGTTGTAAGAATAGCATATGTTCCTATATATTCTGGCATCACAGTAATGGGAGCTGTGTAAATGCCTTGGCAAGACAGATAAAATAGCAAGGTACAGACATCATCCCTGGCACATGTGCTGGGTACCTCCCCTCTAAATATGAATCACACTTCTTCCAGCTATATTTTATTTATGCCCTTGTTCATGACCATGCATTTGGCAGGATTGGCTGGACAGGGTAAGACGCTGGTTATTTTGTCGTTTTTTAGCATAAAAGGAAAAGAAAATATAGTTAGAGGTGCCCATACAATGCTCAGGATGCTTGCAGGCAGAGGGAAGGGTGGGAAATAAATTGTTCTCAGGTGTCTTAAAATGGGCAAAATGAACTGAATGTTTTTCTTTCAGACTCAGTGACTGCTTTACAGTTATCTTTTTATGTGTTCCTTTATTGTTATTTTTTTAATTGAGGAAGAGAAATTCAGTCCATGTTTAAAAATAAGTCTGTGGAATGATGTTTTGTATTTATCTGTTTGTTAAAGTAAAACAATTAGGATGTTGTAGATGACAGACAATTCTGAAATAACCAGTACAAAGAAGCATTAAAAAAGTTAAAGAGATGAAGGTAAAAGAAAATGGTAATATAATAAAATAAATACTAATAAATACTCCATCACATTTCCCAGATTATTCTCTACTCATAGACCCTTAGTTTGTATGAAGAGGTTTCAACCATGCTTATAGAAATACATGGCAATTTTCCAATAGTAGGCAAGGAAAGAAAGTAGGTTGACATTATACTGGTTTCCAAATTGTAGGTGGTAGAAACCACTTTGGAAACCTGTTTCATTAAGGAAAAAAAAGGTGTTCCTGACCAACATAATTATAGTGTTTTCAAGCATGACAGAATTGTATATAACTTGTAGCAGAATATCACATTGAAGAAAACACCTTGTTCAAGAATGACATGCTTTGGTGTTTAATCCCAATGACACCACAGTGCTCTAAAGGGCTATGACAAATGGAATTTAGTTTTAATTAGGGAATAAATACAAATATATTGTGATAAATTGAATTGTTGACATACAAGCAAAACTGATTTTTATTATTTTTAACCAGAAATTTAAATGAAGGAAAAGGTATGTTATGGCTATTTATTTTCCTTTTTTGCAAGCCCAGGGAAAAAAAAACAAACCAAACCAAACAAAACCATAACAAACAAACAAACAAACAAACTCCTGCAACAAATAAACCCAAAAAAACTATTGAAAAACCAAACCAAAACACAAGCCCAAAAAAACCCTGGATGGTCATGTAAATTATGTGCTTTTTAAAACTGCAGTTTGACCTCATTCTCCATGAAGTCTGTTATCCTCCTAGGGCCCTCCCTCCTCCATGTTTATGTTCTCTTTAAATAACAGCAAATAATGCTATTTCTCACAAGCAGTAGGATATGACTCTGAGCACAAGTCCACATACATGTCTTTTAATGGCTCTGCCACTTGCAGAGCTCCTGCCCCTTCCTCGGTTACTCTTCCCACCCTTCTGCTGCCTCTACAGCTGGACATGCCTCTACAGCATGACGGTTTTGATGAAGACTTATTTTTCAGGTGGATTGTTCCCCCTATCTAGCTCACTGTACACCTCCCAGCTGAGGGATATATTTTGTCATTAGCAAGTTTTAAGCAAAAAACCCCAAAGGAATGGTGTTTCTTCTTGCTGTTGAGAGAAGAGGAAAAAACAGTGGAAAGGGTGAATCAGAAGGGGTTGTGTTTTCAGGTGATTCTTAAACCTGGTCTTTGGGCTTTGCTGGGTGGGTTTTTCAGTGACTGAATTAATGTATTTAAGTATTTCCAAGTCATTGTGCTTGGAGAGGTGGAAGCCTAAAAACAGGAGACTCAATTGGGGAAATAAAATGCCTCCTTAAGACTAAAGTTGGATGGGTGGATTCTTACCAGGCTGTCAAAAAGGTAAAAAACAAGCTTCCTTTTCTTTGAACATTCCTGTCCCCCTGAACACAGCCCAATTCTGTGTGCCCTAGTTGTACAATAATACTACCTACCGATGTTTGAATATATTTAATTCAAACACATTACCTCTTAAACCATTCTGAACACCTCAGTCAAGGACGCAGGCAATGACACAGATTAAAAAAAAAAAAAAAAAGAAGCCTTGTAAATGCCTTCTTCCAGCCTTGAGGGTAAACACTTGAGTGTTTTCTAAAGATGTAATGTAGTTAAACTGTGATAAACTGCATGTCTTTCAAAAGGTATTTCTGACCACACAGTTTTGTTTTGCCATGCAAGTCTTCTAAAATGGCAGAGGAAAAAAAAATCTGTTTTGTTATACCAGTAGAAATTGGGAGTAATTCCAATTTCTACTCATGTAAGTGACCAGAATCTGCCCATAAAATAGTTTGCATAACACTTAAACTTCTGCAATATAAAGTATCTAAAGGAGTCTTGTAATGCTCCTTTGGAACAAGTTGAAATTTATTTATAAAGAAATTACATCAACTTTAAGAATATTTTGAAGGAACTACAAAGATAATTTAATATAATTCCTTGAATTTAGAATATATGTATCTACAGGTATGGCTGTGTGAATGTAGACATACTCTGTGACCTAAGTTAACACCCGAGATAAAAGTATTACCTGAATTAACAGTTCTAGTTAAGGGACATTAATAAAATTTGTGCACAGAGAAATGGAGTATGTTCTTTACCTGCACTGAATTCGAGAAAGCTGCAAGGCCCTGGCATCATGAAGACATACTAAGACATTAAACTCTAAGCATACGAACAGTGAATGAAAAACAGGATGATGGCAGGAGAGAGGCCCAAGTAACCACAGTGCACAGTAGTATCTGTTTGCTAATGACCTGTTTGTTTTAGACCAAAAGTTTATTATTGCAGTCAATAAAGATATGAGTTGAATTGCACGCACATTTTGTGGCAGTGTTAGTCAAAGTTTGTATTAACAGGTTCTGAAGGATAGAAAGTTTGCAGTAAAAAGCCACATTGTGTCAAACTCCGCATTAAGGCTACCAGCAACTGAATGGCAGAGCATCCCCTGAAATGCATTTGACGTGAAAAAAACCAAAATCAAAAAACCCTGCATTTTCTGCAGGTAAAATTTGCTTTCTGGCACTGCTTTGATGATTACTCAAGATCCTGTCTGTGCCATGGATTTTTGTCTGGTGGTGGTGTTTGCATTAAGTTGTGTAACTACCTCCTAATGCCTGTTACGTAAGGAAGTGTAGTTTGCAGCTCCATGAGGTATCCTGCACCAATTGCAACTGATAATGTAAGCATAGTTACAAAGGTTACTCTCGGTTAAAGTAATTTTACATAAATTAAAATCCTCCCCACATAAGTCAAATGCTTGATTAATATAGAAGTGTACAGTGTAAGTGGAAACAGGGCTCAGAAAGTAGGTAGGCGTGTTTGTCCTGCAGTATAGTATATAAGTTTTGTGATACTCATACCATGTACCAGTATTCATACCATATCCTGCTCTGGGTGGGAGTTTTGCCATTCACTTTTGCCATGCCATGATTTTGCCCCAAGGATCTCAGGCTATGTCAGCTAAAACACAATAACATGTAGATAGAGAAGACATGAGAAGAAGGTGTAGTCAATATTCACAAGGTTTGTCTTTTTAATTTTATACTACGTTTACAGTTAGCCCTTTTTCTTCTAACTAATCTCATTCTAACTAGGCTAGGTCATGATCTGTACTGAGGAAAGAGAGTCTAAAGATGTCTTGGATATTGCACTAAATACAGAGTTTAGCCTGGAATACAAGAAATTGAAGAGAATGGAGATGGGGAAGGAACCTCAGTTTAGCAAAAATGAAACAAGTAATTAAATCTAAATCAGAAGGATTATAGACAGGATTACAGATTGAAATGTTGTTGAAATAACACTTTCATTCTCTAACATTAACACCTTTCTAAATGTTTAATTTGAATTCCCATAGCAAACCTCACAGGTTAGATTTAAGGCATTTCTTCACTGGAGTGCTCCATCAGCATGTATTTTCTGGTGTGGTTCTCTGAAAATGTGCACCTTGCTTTGTATGGAGCCTTTTTCAATTCCAAGTATCAACTGACTACATGAATATGAGATGGGGCACATCTGTGGTCAGGAAACTTTTTATATAGATTTACCAGAGGAATAGATAGAACAGAGAAGCAGAGAGACTGGATCATGCTACTTAACAGACATGTAACAGACATACAGTCACAGAATGGCATTCAGATCATGCATTGTTCTGCTTCTAAATTTTGCAGGTGCTGAGATATGGATGACTTTTCCTCCAGATCTGTCTGACCTGGGTTTTATGAGATATAACAAGGCCTAGATTAGAAAATAAATCATATTTCAAAATATGTTGGCTCTCACTTTGAGGTCTGATCAGGAACAGATAACATATCTATGCTAGTGCTTGAAATATTAGTTAAAATATAGTAACTAAGACATTTTTAGCAACAAGTGTTCCTCATGTAAACAAACTATGAAATTTTGCTCCATGTTTCATCATACTAGGATTACTGATGGTACCTTCTCACCCATAACGATCTACCAGAGGAGGTGAAATTCTATGAGGAATAGCCAAAAATGTCAGGATAATCCTATGATGTAGGCTGGACTTGAGGCAGATATTTGCCCCATAATGCTCCTGGGAAGCTGTTCCAGAAATTACTTCGTAACTGTATAGGAGCCTTCTCCAGTTTCCAATCTGGCCAGTGCTTCCCAAGTTTTTGGTTTGTTTGTTTGGGGTTTTTTTGTGTGTTTGGTTTGTTGGTTTTTGGTCTTTGGTTGGTTGGTTGGTTTTGGTTTTGTTGTTTTGGTTTGGGCTTTTTTTTTCTGGTTGGTTGGTTGGCTGGTTTTGGGGGATTTTTTTTTTTTGTTTGTTTGGTTGGTTGGTTGGTTTTAGTTTTGTTTGGTTTTGGTTCATTGGTTTTGGTTTGGTTTTATTCATTAACTTAGCATGTTCTCAAGTCATATAAGAAATACTAAATACTAGCTATGCACAAAAGCATATCTGAAAAATAATGCAGACAAAAATGCACAGAAAGTTCTTTTATGAAAAAAAAGCTGGTGAGGAAGCACCACTCAGTTTGAGTGGTGGAGCTCACTTTGATCTTGGAGACACTGCAGTAGCACAGACAGATTTTTATGATAGATGAAATGGAGTTTTTTGTAACTTTGTGTGTCTGAAAGACAGGTATTTTAAAGACAAAAGCTGATACAATTTTTTTTTTTTTCTTTTTAACTCAAGTTGATTAGGTCCTAATGAAAGGCATCAATAATTTATCTTCCCCAGAAGACCTGTCTCAAAACACCTCTGTCCTATAGCCTGGGGTACTTTTGTGCAGGGAATGTGTCATTTAATCTCTTACTGCAGGTAAAGGTAAAATGAACAAGAACCTTCCATAAACCACTACTGCTTTACCACTCCTGTGGAGAGAACAAAAGGGGAAAGTGCAGTAAGGATAAACAAAGCATATATGATCCTCCATTATCCTAAATCTGAAGGAGTTGTGGAGTGACTCAGTCCTAAGCCTACAAACACCTTTATGAAACCAGCCTGTCATGCTATGCCCCATCTAATTTTCCTGAAGCAATGGTTGATCATGTGTGAAATACCAAGCTAGTAATATGTGCTGTTCTTTTATAAAGGGGAAAAGACAGAGCTGCATAAACATCATTTCTTAGCAAGAGATGATATCCTTGTCAAGATCTCTGGCATTCCAGATGAATATCCTAGAATAATTAAGCAATTTAATATTTTAGGGTATACACATAAAAATATTTCTGCTCTCATGAAGGTATAATGTGCTTGGGAAAGTATTAGGTTATGCTTCAAAAAACCCAACTAAGTTTGATTTCATGTTGTGAGTTGCATATCTGTTATTTAGTAACTGAAAGGTGTGCTCTCGCTGGGTCAGTTGGTATCGTTTTGCTCAAATGATCATTGATAGTTTGTGAAATCTAGCACTGCAATACAATTGTTGGACGGGTTTTAGGACTTAAACAAGGATATTTTTCTGCAGTTCCGAGATCCAAGAGACACAAGGGGGAGTGGGAAAAAATGCTTTTGTTTGGGAAACATGCTGTGGGAAAATTGCTCAACGTGGTTTGAATGTCAGAACTGAAATGTAACAACCAATGTAGCCAAATTAGTTCAAATAGAAGGATAAAGGCAAAGAAAAAATAGCTTTTGTCAGGGTTCTCAGTTAATTTTGTTGTACTGAAACAAAAATTACAGTTTACTTTTTGTTGAGTATGTTCATGGATAAAATTTCAGTTACAGAAAGTTAATTACATATATGACAAACTCAAGTCTGGAAACCTTGTATTTTTCAGTGAGACTGTCTTAAAAAAACCCAAACAAACAACAAAACAAAAAAAATCTAAACATCTATAGAAAGTTTTAGTTCCTGATTGCTGTTTGCAAAACCTAATTCAGTGAATCTATTTTGTTTGCCTAGGTAAATTTGGGGCAGAGTGTGTTGTCCTTTGGAGATGGCTCTCTGCTCATCTGCAGAAGAGTTAATCAAATAGGAGATTGTAAAATATTTCAGTTGTAAAGCCTTCATTGAGAAGATCCTGTATCAGGATCATTGCATCAGGTCAGAACAGATGCCCCAACACTCTTGAGAACCCTCGCAAGGTGTTTGCAAAACACGTCCCAAAAATTCTGAGAAAATTTCCCAATGAATAGGTCTTAGGGCTTCCATGTCTTTTGCATTAAGACTCTTACATTGGAAACTCCTCGATTAAGGTCTTAAATACCTGTAAGAGAGGGGAGTGGTGGGACATCATGCGATTCAACAGCTGGGACATATGATCTGTTGCAAAAACTCTTGTTCACTGGTGGTTGAATTAGCTGTCTGTGATCCCAGCTTCCAGTACCTGCAGTGCTTTAAATTATGAGTAGTCTTTCTAAAGCCAACAACTGCACAGTAGAGCAAACCTGAGCAGTGAAAACCACCTCCTTTTGAGATACTGACTTGCCTGGTATATAATAATTAGGGGTTGTCTTATTCTAGAACAATTTGCAATCCCTCAAGGATGAGTCACAGCAAATTTGGTAAGATCACAGTTTTGTGACATGTCATTATTGTCATTCTTCAGAATAGTCCAGACTGCCCTCAGCTCTCAGACATCTTTATTTCTATTCCTTGGCTGTTTATTTGGAGGGATAGAAAGCAGCTCTGCAATCCTGGAGAGGGAACCAGATAAGAATAAACTCATCTTCTGTCTGTCTTCTATGGGGGAGTTGGCAACAAGTAGAAGTCCACTGGGCCTGACGTAAAATAAAGCCATTGGTGAAACTTAAAATATCTGCAAACACAAACCTGGATTTATCCTTTGTGTAACCAGAGTCCCCCCCACATACTGTTTTTTAATGATTTACAGATGGATAATATTTTTTGAGGTCAACAGTATTGAGGTCCTATATACAGTAAATCAGATGTTTCATCTGTGTTACTTTTCAGATAAAATCAACTCTTAGTTAAAATATCAGCTTTGCAAATACCCTCAGCAAACAAAAGCAGAGAACTGAAATAACCACCTTTACAAAATGTACCCCTTATTCACAGCAGGCATGGGGAAGCTTGCATTGTTATGGCAGATAATTGCTAAAGGTCTGAGTGTGGGAGAATCTTATTCTAAATTCTGGTAGTCACTCTTCCTAAATTAAAAATGCTATCAAATGCCTTTGGATAGTTAAGTTTTTCTGATCTGTATGTAATACAAGTATGTGTGTAATTTCTTGATAGATAAACGGTGCTAAGTTTGCAAGAATAAAAGGTAGATATTCTGGTTTTAACCCAGTAGTGCTTTCTGTTAGAACAAAAAGCCTTTTTTTTGTACTAATGTAACCAGTTCAAGGGAAAAGCTAGGAACAGCTTGGGCTGAAATGCACTTATCTTTTCAAAATTACAGTAATAAATATGATATTTGAATGAGAAGAAATTACAGAAACACAATGTACTGTATTACATAGGAGAGTCGCTGTACTCTTAATGAATTTTGCATTTGTTCTCAAGATAAGGAAGATGAAATCCAAGATGAAATAGATTTGTCTCGAGCTGAGATACACAGTATACCCAAACCATTTCTACATACAATCTTATCCGTCCATGTCATGGCCACTTGCCACTTGTAGATGCTCTTAATACATTGTACACCAAAGGCAATACTGCTGACACGGAGTTCTCCAACTGCCAAATTGCATATTCATTATTGTTCATAGTCATGTGAGGTCAAGTTCGGTCACTGCAAACAAAGATCCTTTGTCTGGATCTTTATTCCCTCCTCACGCAGTTTTTTGTTTCCTAAGTTTTGTAGCACTCCCCAGGATGAAAGTTTCTTTTTAAAGAGGATGCTGTGTACTCTTTTGTAAACATGTCTCCATTACTAAAAGTGACATCATGGGAACTGCTGAAAGTAAGCTGGGAGCACAGACCCTGGCTAGAGGCAATGTAAAAACAAGTCCCCCTCATCCTTTTTTTCACCTCCTCCCCACAGCATTGTCTAGAAAACAGGTACTTTGTTGATCTCCATTGGAAGCTTCATGAGGAATTTAAGCATAGGAGGGGCTAACCTTATTATCTGAAAAAAAATGAGGCCTGACAGCTTTTTCTCATCTGCAGGCTGCTATGCACAATGTGATCAGCAGCTTATTCACAGAATGCCAGGGTTCTACTGATTTGCCATCATATGCAAATTACCTCCCCAGACTCATTGGCACAGTAAACACCTCGGTTTAAGAAGTTTAAAAAGATGGATTGCAAAACTTAGGCATGCTCCTGTGCCTACTGAGATCAGTGGCAAACCTCCCATTGACTTCAATGGAAGCAGGATGGAGTCTCTTTTCTGGAAGTGAGACTCAGCAGTAGTTGAGCTTTTTAAAGCACATGCAGCTCTGAAAGTCTGTTCCTTTAGGGCAGTCCAAAATTTTTCCCATTTTCTTGGTTCCATGGCAACACAACATCACCACCAAGCTCTCAATACTGAAATGAGATTTTACTTCTAAGCCTGAGGATTTCTACAAGCCTATCCTGTAAAAAGTTCTTGCTGAGCTGCAATTGCCATTGGACTAATTCTGCATTCTTTTCAGATGAGTGACAATATTATCTCTGGATTTATTTTATAATAAGCCAAGAATTTTCTAAGGATAGAAGAGTAAGGAAAAGGCTTTCCAATCATACTAGCAACAGCTTTTCTTTTCTTCTTTTTTTTGATTACACAGAATCACTGTGTTTGAGTAAAACACTGTATCTATTTACTATTCTTTTCAAAACAGTCTAGAGAATAACCTAAGCAGTTTTCTCACAAGTGACATTAAAATCACACTCTATAAAGTACAAAGAGTATAAAATAATGATAAAGCCATTGAGGCTTTTGTTCTGATTTCTATATTACTTCTATCACATAAATAACTGTTTTGCTACCTGAAAAATATACGAAAGTGTGCAATGAAAAAACATGCCAAATGATCCATGTTAGATTCTGAATGTGCTCTAGTTCATCTTTTATAGAAGGAAGCAAAGCAGACAAGCTTGCTTTACACGCAGTGGCTGAGAGTTTGCTGTGACGTTATAGCACGCTGAAACACTGCACTACTTGAGCTTCTATTTTATGCATGGAAGGTGAAAAAAAAATCAAAGTGATTCCATACCTAGAGTAGGTAAACTTGCATGTAAGCAGTATCAGTGTTCCTTTATAGTGTAAAGTACCTACTAAGAAGTTCTGAAGTAACAATACAAATGTAGTGAAGCAATTAAATGATTAGAAAATGCTAATACGAACTTTAGCTGCCTTACACTTCATGCATTTTCTTAGACTCTAGATGTAACCATTCATTGTCATCTATGTTATATTCAGTTTTCATGTAATCCAGTTGCTGAATCATCTCTTCCAATGTGATTTCTGAGATAACTGTGTCACTTTAGTCACAGCTCTGGTTTCCCCCACTGCACACACTTACAGAGGCAGACCCATACTGGAAGCAATGATTGAGATGCGGGCTGCAGCTTTACACTGGGATTTTGACTACTTCTGTGATCTGCTCTTTACTCAGAATTACAAAAATACATGATGTAACTCTGGATTTCACTTTTCCTAAATGGAGTTCGGAGTTTCCCCTGCTGATGCTTCCAATGCACCGAGGGCAAACTTCATGCAGTCCTGAGTGTGGGATGTGGTTCTGCTGACTGGCTGGGCCACAGGATCAGAGACAGATGTCTCCTTCTCTGGACTTCACAACTCTACCAAGTCACTGAGATGATCATTACTGCAAAAAAAAAGAGCTGAGATGAGGATATAATAACTGAGATCACACAAATGTGATAGCAGAACTGTGACTCTGCTGGTGAAACCCTTAGGTATTTTCTTCCCATATGCATGGCCTCCTGGGCTAGGCTCTGCCTAGCAAAGCAGTTACAAATCAACTTAGCTGCAGTAGACCCAGATGAAAATAAAATCTGCCCTGTCTTTCGCGGCTGACCTTCAGCAAATCAGTTCAAGAAAAAGTGGATACAAAATCAAAAGCTTTGTTATAAAGCTGGACCATTTTGGACTTGTACTTCAGAAGTAGCCAGAGGTTCTGTCTGAGTTGCTTTTCGAGAATAGCACTTGAACGTGGGTGTTTGCACTATTTCAACCCACTCTCAGTCACCAGAATTGACACACAGAACTGCTAATCAAATTTTAAAATCTTGTCCTGGATAATGAGAAAACTGGGAGAAAACTTTGGTATGTGAATGTGCCATAAGAAACATGATTAGAGATTGTCTTTTCTCTATACAAAATGTGATGCTCTAGAAAATGGTGCCTTGCTACACACAAATGCTGCGCTGTGTATTATGCAGAAACACAAACTTAAAGTGAGTCGTACATTTCATTAGATCACACCTTGCTGTTTTGGTTTTTTTTTTTTTCCAATTTGAAAAGTAGATGTCTTATATCCCAAAGTCCACCTTGCAACAAACAGAGTATATTTTCTTGATAAAGGAGGAAAATTCATTCAGATGAAAGTCTCTTCTGACCCATAAAATGCAGAATGCTCATTGTAAAGTATCAGCTCTAATACTCCAGGGATACTCCCCCAGAGGCACTCCACTGGGCCAAGTAGGACAACTCACATCTGGCTGTAGCAGTTTGGGTTTTGACTGTCACATTTTACGCATTTTCTTTTACTCGTGAAAAGCATTTTTAGTTTTTACTCAAAAATTTTCCTTTGTAATAAATTCAAAATGACATCTGGAAGTGAGACCTCTAGAAGAATAATACCTCCTTGTGTTACTGAAATTTGTAAGCAGAATATTCACATTAGCGTGAAACCATGTCTTGTAGTTTGTCACTTTATTCCTGTGTTGCACTGTTTTGAATAACCCTGAAGAGTCGGATGTTCAAAGAAGAAAGGTAGGTACTTGCCTGTCCACGGGTCTGTAATTCAGCTGAAGCTACAGAAAGACTATCTTTAAATAGCCCAAGACTGCCAAAGCCAAAAAATACTCTCAGCCCATGTTTGTTTCTATGCAGCAATCTCAATCAACATTTACTTTTGCACTCAGAAAAAAGCAAACTGGCACTGCTGCAAGGCCGGGTAGGCAGATCAATACCTGTCCTGAACTTTCTGCAATTGTTCTTTTAGCAGCAACTCATTTGCAGCTCATAGAATCGCTGCAAACCCACATAAACGTGATTTTACATAATTTTCCAGTGTTTTTATTTTTCGCAGCTCTGATTTAGAGCAAAGTAACCGTTAGTCATTTCTATCGCCAGGAGGAGTGGGCGGGGAGGCGCTTAGGTGGTAGAAAACAGCTGTTTAAAGATGCCCCTGCATCTGCGGTGGCCGCAGCCGGCGACACCCGGCACCGATGGGGAGAGGCCGCGCTGGGCTGCGGTTCCGAGCGGGGGCGGCTGGGGCCGCTCGGGGCAGCGCTTGTGCAGGCGCGGGGATGGGCCCCACCGCGGGTGCGCGGGGGTGTCAGGGCGTCGCCGAGGAGCGGGAGGGCAGCGACGGAGCCCCGGACCCGCGGCCGTCGGGGCTGGGCAGCGGGCTGGGCGGGAAGCGGCGGGCCCGCAGCATGGCGACGGGCGCTCAGGAAGTAGCGTCAGGCCCGGCGCCGCTGCGCAGCCCGGCGGGCGGAGGGGCAGGAGGGCAGCGGCCGGCGCGGAGCCCGCGGTGCCGGTAGGGGCCGGCGTGGGGTCGGGAACGGAGGATGGAGCCGGGTCCATGGTGCTGCCCCCGGCGGCGGGGCAGGGCAGGGCAGCGAAGCGGCTGCCGCGTGGCGGGAGGGGGCGGGCCGCAGCCAGCAGCCGGTGGCGGAGTCGGGGCGCGTGGGCTGCGCGTCGGAGGAGCGGCCAGCTCGGGTGCGGAGGGTGCGAGTCACGGTGCCCGCCGGTGGGCGAGCGAGGCGAGGGGGTGGGTGGGGGCAAGCGACAGCGCTGCCGGTCCCTGCGGCTGCCGTGCAGCCGAGCAGGGGGCGGTGAGCGTGGGCAGAGTCGATCGTCCCCGCGGCGGCGTTTCGGGGTGTGGGGGCTCGGCGGGCCCTGGGCCCTGCTGGTGCCCGGTGCCGGCGGCTGCCCGCGGTCGTGCCCGCCCCTCGCGGCGGACGGGCCCGGCCCCTTGGCAGCGGTCGCCGGCGCTGCCCGGGGAGGCTCCACAGCCGGTACCCGCGCTCAGCCGCCGTGGTTTTATTTATAGCAGATCCTGTGAGCGTGCGAGATCCCCGAGCCCTGTCCGAGCCCTGGAGGATGACCAGGTGCTGCTGCTGCTGCAGGTTCACAGCGTAAGCGCCGCGGCCGAGAGCAGGCACACAGAGGACAGGTTTCGTTAGAGGTGGGTATAAAGTTGCTGGTGCTCAAACAGGCTTTTCTTTCCGTATTTTTTTGAAGTTACTATTTTTTGTATGCCGGTGCAGCCAAGGTCACCTTGAGCACAGCGAGGACGATTTTTGTTTTCACCGTTGCAGATGTTTCTGAGTTTTTTTGTATTTGGTTTAGATATCAATTTGCTTGAGCAATAATAATAATAATAATAAAACAACAACCAACTAAAGGCAAATTGAGCGTAAGAACAAGCAAAGACAAAAGGGTAACTTACATACTTAGGCCGTGTAAAGATAAGTATGCGTGTAGATATTCCTGCTCAAACTTCACTTTGTACTGGGAACTCTGTACAGGGGAGTATTACAGGACAGGTTTGTGTTTGTTTGGGGAGGACAGTAGGAAAGGCAGAATGCTGGACTAAAGTTTTAGGCCACGTTTTGCACATGTTAGCATACAGGGTGGGAACAGTCTTGTTCCTGATGGTTCATAGCTTGGCTGTGGTAGAAGTTTCTTTGCGGTGAGAGATGGAAAAGGCAGCATTGCCACTTTGACATTTCTCTAGATGAAATTGCTGGGATCCCTATTTCAGTGGCTCCATAAGAAAGCAGTTTAATTAGTACCCTTTTGTATGTTACTGTACAATGCTAAATTATTCTGAAATGCTTGCTGTATTTTTTTTTTCCCTTGGCCAAGGGAGAATTACTGGGCTTATTATATGAACTGTTAAACTTCAGTTTTAAAATAATAGTGCAAGTTTAGACTTCTTTACTGCTTTTTTAATCCCCAAAGCCTGTAATGCCACTTGTGTCAGCCCCATGTTCAGATTTAGGGGGTGTGCTTTTGCATACAACACTCATTCCTCTGAGGGTTTTGCAAACTGGTTTGACTACAGCTCTATCAGACACATAAAGTATACTGTGAGGTAGGATTGAGAGAGGACATTAATGAATTTTTTTGTAGATAATAGGTGACCTTGAGAATCAAATTATGAAAGAGTGGGGTCATGGAGTGCAAGAGTAAACTTTTGAAAATGGCTGAAATGTGTATCCTCGCCATTCAGCAAATGGTTTAAAATATGCAGTGAAGAACAGTGAAGAATCATAGAGGGACTATACTGACCTGTCATGGGAAGAGCAGGGAGAAAAAAGCACCCACATAGATGACTGATGTGGTGTGTATACGGAAGTTTTTATTTTAATGGTGTTAAAATCACACTCATTTCTAACTGCAGTGAAACTTCTTCAGAACCTAACTTTTACTGAAGGGTGCAAAAATATCAGTTTGCTAATTTTTTGCTAGATACCCATCACTGAAATTATGTATGTGTGTATGTGTTTCTGTATATGTGTATGTGATTATATATGTATGTTATTATTTTGCAGTTTCTGATACTAAGTTCAATTCCTTTGTCATGGATGAAACTGCTTTGTCCCTTGGAACAATAGATGTTTCCTATTTGTCCACCTCAGCAGAGTGCAGTATCAGTAGATGTAAGCATTCCAGTGAAGAATGGGTAAGTAAAAATTGTGAATGTAACTGGCCATATATTTCTTATTTTTTCTTCAAGTCAAAGCTGGACTATTTTAATTATTACAAGGAATGGGCATAAAACATCACTTCTCATGCATGGTACAGTTTGGTTTTAATTTTAACTTGAAATGTAAGAAGGAGCAAACAGTTCAGTGCTGTGCCAAAGACTAATGTTGCTATAAAAGGAACCTATCAAAGCATATTGATAGTCTTATAATCTTCTGGTGTGACGTTACTGATCATGTTATATAGTTATATAGTGACTATGTTATATAGTGATAAATGTGCAGAATCCCATTCTGGAGTAGATTGAGGTCAAGCAGAAAGTCTTATAAAAAGCTTGTTACTGTTCCAAAGGATGTAGTTTGAAACACTCAAGTTGAAAGGAGTATGAAGCTCAAGTTGCATGGTCAGGTAGCATTGTAGCTGGAGCTTTTCATGCAATACAGGAGGCAGAAAAAAAAAATGCTGGATATAAATAAGAAGCCTGCTAAAACTCTATGTCCTTTGTTAAGTGAGTCTTGGGATTTGGAGGAGACAAGGGGCAGTGAGCAGAGAGGGCTGGGTGGAGCAAAAAGAGCCACATGGGGACTGGGCTAGCACTGGTTGGTTTAGAAGCATAGGTCAGGAAGTATTAGACACTACTCCGGAGAGGGAGGAATTTGAACTTGATATAGAAGAAGAGTTAGAGACTGGTCAGAGTTGAGGGAAAGGACAAATGTCCTGTCAGCTGGGTTTTATATCTAGTTAGATGTAAGTTACACTATTCAGCAAGCTGCAGTAACCAAGAGATCTGTCAGACAGTGGGATAAAGTCAGGTGAGACAAAAGACGTAGGAAGGAGATTTTTGTAAGAAAGTGGTGGCAAGTTCAGTCAGGGCTTGGAGGCAAGCAGAAGGCAGGCAGTATTGGTACAAAGTTGGTTAATTTGGTATTTAGCATTATGGGAAGTGTTAGAGAAGGGATTGGGCCAGGTTTAATATCTTGTTTATTTCAGATGGAAAACTTGGCCTTGGAATAATTGCCCATTCACGCCACTTGCTAAATGCAATAAATGCACATTTTAGTTCTTAGGCATTTTAAGTACTTATTTTGACTTTCTGCTGGTTTCTCACTGGGCTGGCTTCCTAGCCGAGTATGTGATTATCTGTAGTTGTGTTTTCCAACCTTTATGCTGGCTTGTGGTATTGGTTTTACCCTGCTTTTCTTCCAATTAAATGTGCTACTTTAAATGACATTTGGGGTTGGTGTTTGGTTTGGTTTTTTTTTTCCCTGTAATTTCCCTATTATTAAAAACTGACAATAAATGGTTCAGAAAATGGCAATCCAGTGCTCATTCTCAGGCAAGCAATAATTCAGTAGATTTTAATGGGAGCAACCCAAGCCTTTGTAAAAATTGTAGTTTAGTATATTTTTGTTATGTGCTAAGATAGAGAATGTGTTCTGTGAATGCAGATACTTTGGATTTTTTGGTTCTCTAATGATCAGAAAGACAGTCTAAGAGTGGAGAAAGCACAGGTTCCTTTTTTGTATCCCTTTGCTTGAAACTGCTGAAAAAGATCCTACAGAATCAATATTTTGTGTACATTGCAATTTTACAGGGTTATGTCCAGTTAAAACTTAAAATACATTGCTCATATTACAAGCACCCTCACATTATTGAGAGTGTAATTTACTGTTAATTTCTGCTGCTGTCTTCTTCTACTGTTAATTTTCTCTGCTGTCAGTTTCCTTGCTGTTTCTTAGACTTATTATTTATTTTAAAATTCTGTGTATCGGCAAATGCTGCAGTGGTTAAGACACATAAGTACAACACTGTGATTATGCTTTTATTTTTAAGAATCACACCATCTGGAGATAATTTACTTTAAAGAAATCTTGAAAAAATTTTGCGTTAGTTGTACGTAATTTTTGGGGATATTTTTGTGTGTGTGTGTGTCTGGCAACTCCTCTTAGTCAAGCTTTTCACGTGCCCAGTAAAACATATATTTCTGAATATTTACACAGTGGTCTTTTGTTCTGCAGGGAGAGTGTAACTCTAGGCCCACTTTCTTCCGATCTGCTACTTTAAAATGGAAAGAGACTCTGTTGAGCAGAAAAAGGCCGTTTGTGGGACGATGTTGCTACGTATGCACTCCCCAGAGCCGGGTAAGAAGATTATAGACTGGATTATGCTCGACAATAACACACAGTTGCAGTGTAATGAAATTTCAGTAGTTTTCTTACTTTCAGAATTAAGGTCAAGAAGTTCTTACTTCATAAAGGAATATAGGTTTTGCACCTTTTGTGGTTATGTTTTCTTTGTCATGGAATTAACAGACAGACCTATTGTGATGCTTTGTCTCCCACTTTTCAGTGCAGACCCATTCCTTGCACAAAATTCTCCAGCTCTTCAGAATTAGCACTAGGAAATTGTATGGGAAAACTAACTACACTACCAGATTAATAATGGAAGTTTGGTGCTTATGAAAGTCTTCAGGCTTACTTTTAGGATATTTAATTCTCTTTCCACAAAGTACAGTTTTGAAAGTAAGCAATATGCATCTCTTCAAACTTGAGGAGATTGCTCCTGTGATCCCGAGAACATGGGTTGGTTTTCTATAACTGGCTGATTCCTGCCTTCTCTGCCCAGCCTGGAAACAAGGAGCACCAGTTAGGATAGCGGGGATATTTGTCTGCTGGGAACAGTGTCAAGATGTTGGCTCTAGAGAGGTTGCACAAACTGATTTAAAATATGAATTGTATTGAACTGCATTGGGCAGGTTTTCTGTAAGCTGAAAATGCAAAATGCTAATAAATGGTGTAATGCAGTTTTCAATCAGTTCATCATGTACTTTGATTATATGTGTACCCCAGGCTTTAAATTGCACTCAGTTGCAACCTGCACTGAGCTCCATGATTGGCTGGAGTAGAGTGAAAATGTGGACGTTTCTTTGACCAAGGAAGTAATTTTTTCACTCTATTCATATGCTAGAACAGAAAGTTGCATCAGTGACATAAAATTGTGGGATAGAAGTCCAAATGTGCTGTGAAGGTATGTGTGTGATATCGGCAATAAGACAAACAGATAAACTGAAACTGCTTCTAATAGACACTTAAATGTTCTGACTTGTAAAAAGATGTGTAGGAATCCTCAACTAAGGGCTTTATACATTTAGTAATTAGGCTTTTAGTAATTAGGCTGTTCCTCTCAAGCTGGGAATTGCACTTCAAAAATAAAAATCTTATTCTATATTTTGTCCATTTAATAAGAAACTAATTAACTATCTTGAGATCCTACTTAAGAAAGGGGCATGACCCGATTAAGCCCTTTATTGCCTTCTGCCACATGGAGAAAATACCATCCTTGCAGTAGACAATAACAAACCAGATCCTCGCATTAGACTCCAGATGTTTCACTGTGTTTTTGAGCTGCCTGTTTTGTTAATTACCTTAAAGAAAAGGGATGGATGAGTGATCATGACCATGAAATGTTGACCAGACTTAACAGCTTGCCGACACTGGGAGTGGGAAGTCTTGCTTCTCCCTCTTGGTTTCCTTGCTGCTCTCCTAGGGGCTGATTGCATTCACTAACCACATAGAAAACTATGCGCTTTATTTATTCATTTAGTCTGTCTGTCTTAGTTTTCTGCCTTGCCTGTATGAAGTTGGCTTGTTAAGGGTTGTGATGAATGCTGGAGGTGGCATAAGAGGTGAGGGGTAGTGTTCAGTGAGAAAAGGTAGGATGTGGTGGTGCGAGCTGGGATTTTCCCTCATGGTGGCAGGGAGATGTTGTATCAGCTCGCTTGGTCTCACAGAATCACAATCTCTGCTAGACCCAGAATCAGGGAGGAGTTAAATAAGGAAAAGCTGAATTGTGACATTACAGCTACAGGATGAATTTCACAGTGAGGTTATGACCCAACTGTTAGAGCATGGGAACAGACTTGGGCATTCAGTGGTGTTTATCTTTGTTGCTGATTTTTTGGGGAGACCAGGAAAAAGACATTTCACTTCTCTTTGCCAGAACATTTCATCTAGCTTTAAGATCTGCAAAAAAAAAAAACAACCTGTGAATAGCCAAAGAAATTAATATTACCCTCAGTCTTTCTTTTAAGAACATAGAGCAACAATTGGCTGATTGTATGTACTACTCAGTTATGCTTTAACATGGGGCAAAAGACTGTGTGCTCCCACTAGCATGTCATTGTCACTTGACCTGACAATGACATTGGACGCTCATATATTTTAATTTGTGGCAAATGATGTGTCCTAAACAAAATACAAACAAATGAGACTCTTATCTGATTCCCATTTCAAAATTGGTAGTGAGGCTGTTCTGTTCTGCAGCTGTGCTCTTGCTGGTAACCATCTTTGTCCTTCAGTGTCCTGTTTTTGTCTTCCTTGACATGCACAGTCCCAGTCGTTTTAGCTGTAATTCACTGTTGGCATGGTACCAGTTTTATAATTAAATATTATTTGGGCAGAAAGAAGCTAGCCTCTTGGTCAAGGTACTTACTTGGAATATGGAAAATTGAAGTTTAGGTCTTCCTGCCAAGGAATAGCTGTTTATCCAAAGTGGAATCAATCCCAGACTCATCCAGAACAGTTAATAGCCTGGCATGTAGAGACTGTACCAGGGGTGTAGAAGGCTGGATTGAGTTTGTTGTTCAGGCAGAGCAGGAATGTGGAGAATTGCCACCTAACCAGGGATGGATATCCTGACCTTTGGGCTGCTGTTACTTGATGCCTGATCTGCTGGCAAACTGGTTGTCACAGACTGAGCATCAAAAGTTTCATGATTATACTAATGTTGAATATGGCTTAATAAAGTTTGGTCTCAAAGATGACTTCTGTACTATGACAAGTCCTGGTTTATGTTACATGTAATGAAGTATTCTGGCTTGAAGAATACAACCAATGCAACCATTTCTGTATGCAGGAAAGCCAAGAGAATACTTGGAAATTATTGGAGTTGGGAGCAGTCACTTTCTGAATGTCATTTTCATTTCAGAACAGTTTGTGTGTACTTTATAAGCAAGTTCAGCAGTGGATTTTGTTTATAATAGAGGTGAAAAACATTGCCTTACCTTAAATGTTATGATGAATGTAAAGACACAGCTATTCTTCTGTAATGAAATAGTCCACCAATCTGTTTTTTTTTTTTTTTCTTGGTTTTACAGGATAACTTCTTCAATTCTAGTATTCCTTCTTTGGGTCTGCGTAATGTCATATATATCAATGAAACACATACCAGGTAATGCAGCAAGTTTTTCATTTACTTTTAATATTTTGTGTGTTGTCATCTTACAACACGGGGAATCTCTAGGATGGTCCATACTAAGTGAATATATATTGCTGTCCTAAAATACAGGAATTGGTGCTGATTTAAGGAAAGTAATGTTGTACTTGTTAAATCTAGCTGTGTGTGTTTGGGAGCTGGGCAAAGTCCATTGGGGTTATAGACAAGGAGTGTAAGGGTCAAACCTGCTTTGTAAAAAAACAGAGCATGTTTAAATCCTTTCTCGTTCATTGCAGAAGGCAGCATCTGTAGCACTATGCTGAGAGGGGATGGTTTATTCCTGTGCTTAAGAATTACTTCAGGCTGCATTTTTACTTACTGAGCAGATCTGGCTCACAGTTTAGGTCTTGACTATTATCACTAATGACAATTAAATCTGAACACGTCTTGCAAATGTCTCTCCTCTGCCTCAGTGGCAGAGTGCAGCTCCTTAAAGGTGGTGTATATGACCTGAGAATAATGATGTATCTTTGCGCTATTGGAAGTGTATCTTGTGTTCTGGGATGAAAATACTGGAAGTACACAAAAATCTTTACTCTGTTCTTTGGAAAGTTAATAATGCTTGCTAAGGTTTCTACGGTAATCATTAGCATAAGCAGGTCCCGCAGTGTTTGTCGTAGAGTCAGAGCAAACAAAAAGAGGCCAGCAGCCTGAAAGAAATGAGCCAAAGTGTCTGAGTGGAAGAAAGGCAGCATTGTGCTGTGCTTGAGAAGGAGGAAGCTAATGTTAGAGGCTGTTCTTTCTTAAATTTGAATTAACAATGTCTTTTTAAAGAGTTGAGCCTGTAGGTTGGGATCCAGAAAAATAACAGAAATGGTTGGTGTTTAATTGTAACTCTTTTTTTTTCAATTAGTTTCAAAAGTCTAATGCTTGAATGATTTTGAATGGTCAGAGTTACTTAAATTAGAAATATAAGGGCAACTAAATATGGGTTAATGAATTATTCTGAAATGCCTTTAGCTCAGAATGTCATTATAGTCTGAAAAATGACAATTTTAATGAAGTTCTGAGGTGTTACATAGTCACCGTTCTTTGGCCTTAGAAAGGAAGAGAGATTCCCTTTAACTTCTAACCTACTCTGCCTCTATCAAGGCATGACCACAGATGTTTTCTGAATGTGGATATGTCACTTTTAGAATAAATCTTGACTGGGTCTCTTCTGTGTGGATATTTTTCTTCTGTCATTGAAACATGATTAGAAAACAGATATGACATAGTATAATTAGAAAAATCTAAGCTGTATCTTGAGTGTAGAAGCCTTTATGCTTTGACAGATCCCTGTTGTGATGATGTGTTCATAGTTACCAAAACTGTAGTCAAAAAGAAGCAAATCCTTAATTTTGCTTTTTAGAAATAGCAATAAGGCTTTCAAACTCCAGTGAGAAGGGGAAAAGGTAAAGCAGTTAAAACAGAGTCACCACTACTTCCCTGACAGCATAAATAGCAGAATTTTTGTCCTTTGATACAGCCTGAGTGTTTGTATAAGCGTTAGGTGCCAGACTGTGCCAATGGATTGTGCATGTGCGCTCATCTTAACGATAGCCTGGGCACTCAGGTGGGTCAGCCTTTTGCAGTGTAGAAGTTCCTTCTCATCTTTCCTAGCTGGTTTTAACACA
>JANIJG010012649.1:35291-80457 GCA_024611175.1 Megaceryle torquata
TAGCCTGGGCACTCAGGTGGGTCAGCCTTTTGCAGTGTAGAAGTTCCTTCTCATCTTTCCTAGCTGGTTTTAACACATGTATAAATTTACTGAAACATGGTAAGGAGGTTTAACAGCCAAGATCAGTAACTCTGGTGATGACAAGGAGTGAGACCTTGGCAGCACTCCAGCATGGAAACCAACATGAGCATTGCCACCCATGGTTCAGTCTGGGACGCTCACTGAAGCATCAGCAATGTATTGCATCAGCAGTCCTTAGGACAGGGTTTTTGCATAATACTGAGTGCTCTCGTTTTAGGATTGGTTAGAATTTAATTGCTTCTTCCAACTGTTAATTCTGCCCCATCAGCTCTGCTGTTTGAGGGCCCCAGTTCTGGTTTGTGGAGCGACCCACATAAGTGGTGGCTTGTCCAGTCCTGGTCTGGTGAGTGAGGGTTGTGAGGAGAGAAAATAGTAATGAATATTTATTGCTGAGGACTGGATTTTAGACATTCCCGTGTCACATGCATATTCTTTGATGTTAGGAAAACTGTTGAAAATAACATTTTCTCAGGTGACTGCTGCTTATATGACCCAGAGAGTAGAGGACTGGGTTAATTTAAAAGGAGAAGACTGGCCACACAAGCTAAGTTGCCTTATGTAAACACTTGAATTCATAGAGAGATTTACTGAATGCTTAGTGGTTTTACTCCTGTTAAAACTTCACACAGGAGGCAAATAGGGCTAGGTGTTTAAAAAGATTGGAGAGGAAGAAAAGATTACCACAGTAGTGTTTTCAATGTTGGTAGCTAATGCAGACACATTTTCAGAAGTGTCTGTGAGAGTTTACCCTGTGCATACAATGTGAGAAGCTTTCCCAGGCAGACTTGGTGTTTCTTGAAGAAGTTGACAAACCTCTTTGCTGGGCATTTACATTCCTTGGTGGAAAGTCACTGAACCAGAAATCGGCACTGTCACTTCTTTTGTCCTGGCTTAGCTGGAGTGTCAGTTCCAGTGGGACAGACAAAATGTATATGGTAGTTTGTAGCTACTTTCCTGTGGTACTATGGCAATTTACTAGATGATACAAAAGCTTTTAGGCAGCCCTTCATAAAACTTTACTTACTTTTGCTGCTTAATTGTATTTGTGGGTGGTTTTAATATTTTTTTTTTTGGCAGTGAACTATTTTGATGGTCATGCTTAAATACCTTTATATTTTTGTAGGTACAGAGGGTGGCTTGCAAGACGCTTTTGCTATGTCCTTTTTGTGCAAGAGAGGGATGTTCATAAGGGTATGTTTGCCAAGAATCTTACAGAAAATGTCCTGAATAACACCAGGTAAGATAATGTAAAACAAACTATTTTTTGAATGACCGATGCATTACAATATTCTCTAAGAATTTGGAAATAGCAGGTTTTGAAAATCAAACTGTTGAAAAGTATTAGAAGATCACAGTATCTTCAGCACAGCCTTTCAGGATTGTAGCTTGCAATTTCTGTTTGAATAGTTGAAGAGAGGAGATGACAAATTATAAATCTCCAAGTAGTGTGTGGACAGCAGACAGTACACAGAAAAAAAATAAATTGCTGCATTGGAGCTTTTCAAACATTTGTTTATCTAATTCATCTAAATCATTACCACTAAAGTCATATTACTGTCATTAGAAACTGTCACTGTTTTAAAAGTACTAGGAAAGCAGCATTTCAGAATGCCTTGAGTGTATACCAAGAGTATGAGGCAAAACTGGAAAAAGGCTATGGAATGGAATACATTTTACTGTGTGGAGCTGCTTCCTGTTTCATATACTGCATTTTAAATGTCATGCTGAACCCCTGATTAGCTATTAAGATATCAGTTTTCCCTGGACACAGAGAAATTTGACTGCATGTCCACTCCTTGAGACTTACTTTTATCAGAGGGCACAGGCTGCCTATATTAACATTTCTAACTCCTGAATTTTTAATGTTCAGATCCCATCTGAAGATGATAGTGTTGCTCTTGAAAAGTAAAGCAGACCACATTGTGCCAGTTAGGGTGTGTTAAATCACTAACCTTACATATGTCTTAAATGGGGAAAATAGCCCTATAAAATTTAGTTACACTTTGTAAAAGTGGGAATTCAAGGGGGAAGATACTGTAGAAGTGTTTACAGTATCTGCATAAAACTCTGGTGAAGTAAATGACATTACTATGGCAGTAAAAAGAAAACATTATCAAAGAGGAAATATCAGCTGTTCTTTCTGCATTTTTAACCTTATTAACCATTTCTGAAAACTGGCAATCACTTGATATGAGTATCTGTGAACTGTGAACATACTGTTTTACATGGTCAACATTGAGCACATTTGTCCATCATCCACCTATGTTTAGAACAGTACTGAATTAAATTTACTGCATTTGGATTACACAGTACTTCAATGTGCATGTTCTTTTATGCCTGCAAGTTACTCCCTTGGTAACATATAGCTCATTCCCAGCAGTTGCCTGTGTCTTGAACTATTCCGTTGCGAGCCTGTCTTCTAAGGTTTACTTTTTAATTTTAGAGTCCAGAAGGCTATTGTAGATGAAGCTTCTGAACCAAGTGCTCCAGGTAGTTTTGCTCAAACAGATCCTAAAGCTATTAACAAAGTAAAGAAAAAAGCCAGGAAAATTCTCCAGGAAATGGTAGCAAATGTGTCACCTGCTTTAATCAGGTAAGAAAAATAGCTCAGTAGTTTTGCCAATGAGTTGGTGTATGGCCAAGCTCTCCCTGTATTATACCAGCAGAGCTTGTAAGACATTATTCATAAATATTGAATCATTATTCAAAAAAATAATACATTATTCATAAAAAATCCTATTCTAAAGTTAACAAATGAAATGGTAGTCATTGTTCATTTTGAGATGCAGCAGAAACCCTCCACTTTTTCAAGGGATAAAACTTAAGATTAAATACAGACTTAATTTCTTTTTTTCCTCCTGAAACCTGGTTTGGTGCTAATGCTTAGATATTAGTATCCTGTGTTTTTTCAGGCTGATGCAGGCGAGAGCAGCTAGCTGCAGCATTTTAAACTGTGGAAGATCCATTTTCCAGTAGCCCATTGAATATCATAACCTGTAGTTATAAATATCTTAGAGAGAGTCTTATCTTAGATAAAATCTTCTACTGTGGTGTCTTGCTTAGGATGAATTTGTCTCTGTCATGTTTCTAGCCCCCTTCACCAACTTTTATGGTATAAGCACTTTACTTTATGTAGGTGTTTTAAGTTCTACCACAAGACCAGATACTTACTGTCACCTAAAATGTCACCTAACTAACTTAGTTACTACAGTTGATCATAGGACCTCCTTTAACTTGCCCCATATTTAAAGTGGCCTCTGCCCTTTGAACAGTCTTCCCTGAGGTTGACCCTAGCAAGTCTTGTATCATAAGTGCAGGAGGCTGAAATGTGGTTACTACCCATGGCTTACATGATAGGCAAAAACTTGTTAAGCAGTTGGATTGTATATTAATTTTGTTTGAATAGAAAGTAATCAGATTTTATGGCTTTGCCTTAAGTCATATAGAAGCAATATAAAATGGAGGCAGAGATGAATGAAGCTTTTTGAGTTGTGTTTGTTCTTTCAGGTTGACTGGCTGGGTGTTACTGAAGTTGTTTAACAGCTTTTTCTGGAATATTCAGATTCACAGAGGTCAAATTGAAATGGTCAAAGCAGCAACAGAGGTAAGGGAGGATGGGAAAGAAACAAGTAAGGTAGATTTCTGATGTAGTTTCTATTAATGTTTACAGCACTCTCTCTTTTTAGGAGATAATCTGTATGACTATCAGATTGTAGATAGAACTGTCTCATATCTGTGACATAGTGTTAAATTATGTTAGTATGCTCTTTGTGTTGTGTAACGTAAACTGCAATGTGAACTCTGGTTTCACTGTTTCAGAATCAAAGTTGTAACTATCAGGATGAATGTATCCAGCATTATTTTTTTTGTGCTGAAGCAGCCAGTAATAAATTAGTAGGTCTCTAGGATTTTTCACTCTCACCTTAATTTGGAATGAAAATCTTTAAGAAATAAACTTTTCCTATTCCTTACTAGCAATCTGTTCCCAGTTTTTTCACATTTATTGAAATTGATCTAAATAACTCCTAAATTCTACCATTTTCTTTGCACTCAAAGGAATTGGTTCTCTTTGCAGGGTTTACCTTAGAAAGATACATTAGATACATGAAACAAATAAACCAGAAAAGGTTCCTGATATTTTCTGTCATGTTCTGATTCCAGTGTTTGTGAACTCCACTATTCATAAATCTTTGCTGATATCTAATAGAAAGAAAGAGCAATATTTTAGTGACAATGACAGTTTGGCCACATCCCTTTAATTGTTTGATTGTTGTCTCAGTACAGTGAGTCTGAAGAAACTGGGAATATTAATCATCATTAATGTAATGCATACAACTGAGAACTACAGTCCATGAAAATTAACAAGTTCTGCTGACTAAAATGTTCTTGTCACAGCAGAAGTAAACAAACTGAGTGATAGTAACAGGAAAAGACCACCAGTTCTGATAATATGATCTCAGTGTTGGATTTTAGACCTCAGTCTCAGTGTTGGATTTTAGAAAAGCAGTAATATTCCACATTTCTTACCATCTTCTTTCTTTTTCCTTCTGTCCCCACCACAGATGAATTTGCCTCTTATCTTCTTGCCTGTTCACAAATCCCACATAGACTACCTGCTCCTTACATTCATTCTTTTCTGCCATAATATCAAAGCACCCTACATTGCTGCAGGAAACAATCTCAACATCCCCATCTTCAGGTAATAACCTTTTCTTCTTTGAAAAAGACTGAGGTGGAGTGAACTTCAGGTGACCTATTACACAATTTATCTTATGTCCAAGTGTAAGATATCTGAGTATTATTGCACCATCATGGAGAACTACTTTGGTTCCTATTACACTCTCAAAGAGAGAGCATAATAAAATCCTTTTGAGAAGCTGTCATAACCTAAGTAGAGTAAGGAAGGATATTCCTTTCTTAAAGGAGTTTCAGGTTGGGTAGGTGACTAAGGAAAGATGAGTATGTGAAAAAGTGTAGTGAATGGACAGTTCTTCTTTAAGTTTAATGAGCTGGCTAATGAGCAGCAACAGTACTGCATGGGAAAGTACTATGGGGAAAGTACTCCAATATGGTCTCTGTTTAAGTTATATTTCTATTGGATGAAGAACCTAAGGTCTTTTAGGTAGTATTTTACCAGTAAGTCAGAGTTTGACTATAAATGATTTCTGAAAAGCCACTGGATATTGGAGGAAATTTTGGAGAGAAGGGGGATATCTTGCTTTAGAGGGTGTTTTGTATCAGTAGGTGCTGGTTCTGTGATGATTCCAGCAAGAAAGGCATTCAGAATCTGTGAAGTATTGGTTAAAATGATGTTTATTAGGGCCAGCAGTATAAAGAAAGAGAGACTAGCATAGGTAATTTCATGTGCCTTTAGACACTGGGAACACTGAGTCATGCACCAGGCCTCCAATCCATGTGCAGCATGCTGCACAGACCCTGCCTGTAGAAAGGGTTACCTTATGTTGGTCATTTGAGCTAGTATAGGATTTTCTTACAGGAAAACAACTCTATTCATCGCTTCTTCTGCCAAGCAGAAAGGGTGTTCTCACAAGAACTTTTTGCTGCACTGTTAGATAAGGGCAAGGCTATGCAAGTGGCATAATTGCTGGTGCCAAGTGGGAGTTGCCTGCAGGCTACTCTGTTAAAATTAGCTGGCTGAGCTGATCTTGCAGCCCAGGGGTATGTGCAGTACAACACAGGCACAAAGGCCACACTGTATGTGCAGCACTGCTCAGACTTGGGCCAGCTCAGGTTAACTCTTATATGGGTCACCAACATTTTAGTGTACAATAGTCTCCCAGTTAGGGTCACTGCAGAGGGTAGGTGTTCTGTCAAGGGAGTGGGCCAGAGCAAGACAGTGTAGAGAAGCCTGTTTCTTAAGCTAAAGTTTGTGTGGTTCCAAAATTTGCAAATAGTGTAATAATAATTTCAGTCTTTGAGAATTTCAGTAATTTCTTTTCCTGTTGCATGCTAGGATTTTGTACTGGACATGTAGTAGTTTCCTGCAAACTAAAATCGATGAGTATAATTTTTCTGTATTATGTAGCACATTGATTCGCAAGCTAGGAGGATTTTTCATTCGTCGAAAGTTGGATCAGAGTCCTGATGGTCGTAAGGACTTCCTCTACAGAGCTTTGCTCTATGTGGTATGTATTTCTTGTCTTTGTGTCTGTACGTAGTAGTTTAGTTGAGTGGCAGGTGGGAAAGTGAGTTCCATCAGTCTGGGGATGTTTTTTATTGCTTTGAATTTATTTTAGGTTTTGTGCTGAAAAAAATGGATGTATTTTTATATGAAGTCTTGGATGTATAGAATAAAAGAGAATTGAATGCCCAGCACCTTTGAGGATGAGCAGGTTTTCACCTTGTATAATCTTTATTAAAGAAAGTGGAATTAATACTCTTTGAATTAATGTTAAACTTAAACTTTATTTCTCTGATGTCTTTTGTACTGGAGCATATCTACACTGATTCTGTTAAGTTAATGGAAGTCTCTGTTTATGGTGGGTTGCTGTAATCCATTGTGCCATTTATTGTAATAACTGTATTTGTATCTTGTAAGATGGGATGTACTGGGGAACCAGAAGCAGACATGTATGCAAATCAGCTAGATCAACTGTTGCTAGAGATGCTTTTCTTGAACAAATGACATACGGTTTGTATATTTATGCAGATTCAGTTGCAGTTTGGTCTAGTTTTGTGTCAAGTATTAATTACTGCTTTTGTTTTTTTCACAAATATTCATTCCAACTCATGATCTTCCAGTGTTTTTAAAAGGAAATGGTTGCTGACAATGTATTTCAAATGTGAATTTGCCAGCATAATTAGATACTTATTTTTTCCTCTTTTCCAATCTTTTTTGTATTCAGCACATAGAAGAATTATTGAGACAGCAGCAGTTCTTAGAAATATTCTTGGAAGGCACACGGTCTCGAAGTGGAAAGACATCTGGAGCTAGAGCAGGTCTTTTATCTGTGGTGGTGGATGCTCTCTTCTCAAATGCTACTCCTGACGTCCTAATTATACCTGTGGGAATCTCCTATGATCGCATAATTGAAGGTCACTATAACAGTGAACAGCTGGTAAGAGCAATTGAACAACTTGTTTTGCCTAGGGGATTTTCTGTTTATGTGCAAGAAAATGTGTTACATAGTTAAATGATGTGCTAGTAGTCCTCTGTCACATGTACTTTGTGTTAGTGTTGAAGAACGTAGAGCTCTGAATCACAAAACCTCCCTCATAAAGAGACCTGAGGTACAAGGGATGTACTTTTAAATGCAAATTCATGACATAACAAATAATATATTCAAGTGGCTATCTTTGGAAAACAATAGTTCTCTAGATTTACAGGAAGTTCTAAAGTGTGTCAAAAGATTTGGCCTTGTTTTTTTTCCACTGTTGCATGCATTTCAATTTTAAACATAACTTTTTATTTGCAAATTGAAAAAAAAAGTAAACAACCACCTATATTTTCCAGGGCAAGCCTAAGAAGAATGAAAGTCTTTGGAGTATAGCTAGAGGAGTCTTCAGAATGCTGCGCAAGAATTATGGATGTGTCAGGGTAGATTTTGCACAACCATTTTCCTTAAAAGTAAGTATGATATTTTGAAGATCATTTTGTAGGTTTGACATGTTTATATTTCAGTAGTGGGACACATTTATTTTGATTTATCCCTTTGTGGGTTAACATCAGTAGCATCATCTGGTGAAGTCTGTTCTGGTGGTAAAAAAGTATTCCTGTTTAGCTGAATATGTGAGTCTTCAGACACATTTTGTGTTAAGCTGAATTAGTCTGAGTTGATATAAAGTTAGTTTTGAAATGGTGTTAAGTATTCTCACCAATGTTATTTGTTTGTTTTGTTTTAACAAAGAAATCTTCAAAATGATCCTTGTAATTCTTTACCTTGTAGAGGTATTTGAAGTTGTAGAAAACTGTTCTCCAGTTCAAGTAATTTAAGGGCTTACACTGTTGCTGGGGAAGGCCATTTTTCTCACTGGATTTTTAAAATTGCTAAGCACATTAGTAGCCATTAAAGTATCATGGATAATATATCATAAAAATCTGCATATTATTGGAAAGTATTAGTTTGCTATTAGTTTACAACTATTACCTACAGCAGTTCCTCCAATACTGTTGTGCAGTTTCTCAGGGAATGGGAAGGTTCAGTAGTATCTGCCTTCACTTCTTAAATTTTCTCTAATCTCTCTGCAGAATCTGCTAGTACTGTACTTACCCACATTTCACTGGTCTGTGTTCTGCTACAGAATACTTTATTTTTAGTGTGACTTTAATAATATTAACTACTGTATCAACAACCTTCTAGAACATTATTCAAATTAATTAGGTGTTCTTCTTTCTGCCCTACTTCTCTCAGAAAAGCAGTAGGTTGGAGAGCTTTGGAGGGTTCAGTTACCACAGCATGAAATTATTGTGACCGTCTGCACTGCATTGTAATTAGCGTGGTAGGGAAGGATATTAATTCACTTCCAAAGGAGAGGGCATGGGCTATTCTTGGTAGGGAGTTAACAGTTGTTCTTGGATCAGTATAAGGAAAAGGAGTTTATCTGCCCTCTTAATCTATTGAAATACTAATCACTCTATACCTTCCTAGCAACCGCTGTCAGTTCTCATTTGTACGTGTATTCATTTTTGTACTTCAGAGAAGTAATAAATGACAAAACTGATACAAAGTTGTTTAAGTATTCCTTAACCAAGATTTGCAGAAGTGTAACTGTATTTTTAAATTAATGGAGTTCTGTCACTGCAAGTTTTTCTAAAGGAGATGAGCTTTAGGGGTTAATTTTGTGCCTCTGCAGCAATGTGAGCACAGGCTGAGAAGCAGAAGAGAGTGAGCTGGCTGTGAGAGTCTTTTAAGGAGCTTTCTTGGGAGGGAACTGTTATCCTGACCAGCAGGTTAAGTGGCTCTTCAGTTTCCCACATCAGTCTTTATAGCAGAAAGAACACAGTGTCCTGAAAACAGAATAATGTAAATGCTAACCTGTGAGGAGAGGTGTTTGACTTTTGAGAAATTTGGGATTCAAGAATTCCAAGCATGTGGTACCCTGCCTGCTTCCTAGGAGCTTTAGTTTGTGCCATTTTGAGGGGTCTTAAAACTGGAGTTTCTACACTAGTGTTTACTTCTGGAGAAGTTGCCTATCCTGGTGTTTGAGGAAAGCAGCAGCAAGCAGTAATTAGTCTCCGTGTTTGTTCTGAATGACTATTAGGCTTTGCTCTCACTCATGTTAATGAAGGCAGTTCTCATTAATTTAATCATGGACAAACTAGTCTCAAAGGAGTTCTTCACAGCACAGTGCTGGCAGGGGTTATGTATTGTTTTCCTTGCTAAATTTTTTATGAAATACGGATTCCTTGCTGTGGAAAGTCTGCCTTTTCACAAAAAAATTGTTGAAAACTTTTAATTTCTATGACTTTATTACTGCTCTTTTAGTGTGAGCTATTTTTAATCACAGTTGCATTTTTGAATAATTGCCAGTTTCATATAATAATATTATCAGTTGAATGCAAGAATAAGGTGGAAAAAGTACCAAAAAAACCCCAAAAGTCTTCTCTTAACAGGAATATGTGAACAGCCAAAGCCAAAAACCTGTGCCTGCTCCTCTTTCTTTGGAACAAGCTTTGTTACCAGCTATACTTCCATCAAGGTAGATTTTTTTTTTTCTGGGTGTTGGGGAAAGGGAGAACATACTGGGGTTTTTTGTGTTTGGTTGGTTGTCTTTTTAGTGTTCTGCATTACATTCTGAGAAGTGCTTAAAATCCCCAAGAGTAATCTAATTGGGTATAGAAAAACTAAAAACTTAGACTGTTGTAACTGTGCAATTTATTATGAGACTTGCATTCTTTCTGGGGACCTCTATTTAGATAAACATACTCAAAGAGACTTTTTTTGCTTTTTAAAATTTTAGTGACATCTATTGGTTTAATTTTAAATTTTATGGAATAACAGTGAAAAGTGACACACTTAATGAAAAAAAAATTGTTTTTAAACCTCACAAACATTTTAGATGGGTTTTAGTATAGTTCCAAAGCAAGTAAGACTTGGAAGTGAGTAGCCTTTGCTCAAGGGGGTAACTGTCACTTTGAACTGCAGAACTGTGCTCAAGGCCTCTATCTGTTCCACAGACACACATTTAGTTGAGGCTTTTGCTGAACTTGTACAAACCTGTGTGGTCCTACTAGAGTCAAAGTCAGTCATTTACCTTTACAAAGTAGTATGTCCATACAAAAGACCATTTCTAGTTTGTAAAGTGTCTGGGCCGGAAACTGCCTTTTAGGCAGATTTGCTTAATCTGTTGTCCATTTTCACTGAAGGGAAAAGAACTGTGGGGTGGAAATGATAGAATGGCAGTCATGAATAGCCATCGGACAAGGTTGCAATTTTTATTTTGGTAGTCTTATCTTGGATTGTTGTTTAATGTGAAGAAATACTCTGGAAAATTTGGTAGATACTAACATTTTTGTGGAGCCTGTTATGCATAACATTTTTGTGCCATTACTAGACTGCATAGTGGTTGTTTTGCACTCTTGTTCAGTTAGCATATGAAAAAAAAAAAAAAAGAACCAAAACAGTTCAGGTTAATTTATATCTTGATAAAAATATAAATGTCATAATGGGAGATGTTATTCTGTATTTAGATCTAATGATGCTGTGGATGAAGGTACAGAGGCCTCACTGCCCAACTCCAGGGATATCACCAGTGAACCCTTCAGAAGAGAGCTAATATCCAACTTAGCTGAGCATATTTTGTTCAGTAAGTCTTACAATATCACTATTAGCTAGCTGTTTTATTTTGCTGATTGCACAAAGTAATTTGCTGTTTGGTAATGTTATACCTCCCAGTTCCCTCAATTCAGGTGATCGTTTCATGACAATCCTTTGTTTCACTTCCTCCTTTTCAAAGTTAGTAAACTCTCTTTCTGATTAAGTACAAGCTTTTTATTCTGTTTGTTTTGTATTCCTTGGACTACTATACTGAACTTGCTGTACTCTGAAGTGTTTGATTGTGATAGTAAGACACTGATTTCTTATTACTTCATGTAAAAGTTTATTGTAGTATCTGAATGGCATTATTTAAGATCATACACACATGAACTCACCTGGGTGCATGAACCAGTGTTGCCAGGTTTTGTAGGTTATGTGGTGTATGCTTTAGTCAGTAGATTCTGTCATTTGTGGTTAAAGAGATAAAAAACATTGTTTAGCTTAGTAAATGTTAAAGCTTTTCTAAACCTTCTTCAGGTTACTGTAATTTGATTACTTTAATATTGTTACCATGGAGACATAATACACTCTATTTCATTCAGAAGGTACAGTTCTGTGCCAGTATCACTGTTTGGTTTTGTTTGTTTGTTTTAAGAACAGGTACTCTTTCACTTGTAATGATGTTCTGAACTTCTCAGATGCTTAACAAGTTTATCTTGTTTACCTCTAGCTGCTAACAAGTCCTGTGCTGTGATGTCTACTCACATCGTTGCTTGTTTGCTGCTGTACAGACACAGGCAGGTAAGGCTTCTATGCTGCTTAAATAGGCAAACATTAATTTGGCCTTGTTAGTTAAAAAAATAGTATGCATTTTACTATTGCATGATAGATGCATTTAAACAGAAGTGGATTACAGGTAGTCTGAGTGCTAATATTTTATTTAGTAGTGGATGCTTGAAGATAAGCTATTATTGATGGGATAAATAAATACATAAATACTCATGTTGAAATAGTTTTTCGTAACTCTAAATGTAGTTATACTTTTTTTTAAGAATACATGGTTTGAGCTCCTTGTATTAAATTTTTTTTTAGATCTCAAACTAATTCACCATTGAATATAGAATCATAGAGTCGTTAAGGTTGGAAATGACCTTCAAGATAATCAAGCCCAACTGTGGTGATAAACATTATCATGACCACTAAACCATGTCCTGAAGTGCCACATCTACAGGTTTTTTGAACACCTTCAGGAATGGTGATTCCATCACCTCCCTGGGCAGCCTGTTCCAATGCTTATCCAGTTTCTTAGTGATCACTCTTTCATGTCTTAGAATATGCTAGAAACTTCTTTTCCTCAAGCACTGTGAAAATTCTTTTCCTCATGTCCCCAGCCAATGGAACAGTTCTGTTAATTATATTATGCCTAGATAATTGATAGCTCATTTTCTAGCATAGGTAATGGAAATACAGTATCTCTAACATGTTCTTGAAGAATAACTCAGGTCACTGCAAGTTGTGAAATAAGCCAAGAAGTGAACAAAAAAACCTTTCATTCCCAAATTGCTGCATGGCTTTAGAATATAATTGCATGTAATCCAGAACTTGTGGACTATTTCAGCAAAATCTCTAAGAAAATAAGTTTTTCTAATATGACTGTTGTGCTTTGGATTATGGACAGCTAGTGTAATGTTTGTATGTTTACTATATATGGGGTTATGTAGTTTATAGATAAATTCCTATGAAGAAAAATTGTTTCACTGTGTGTTTTTTATTTCTAGGGAACTGATCTTTCTAGATTGGTAGAAGATTTCTTCTCCATGAAGGAGGAGGTCTTAGCCCGTGACTTTGACTTGGGATTTTCAGGGAACTCTGATGATGTTGTCATGCATGCCATCCACTTGTTGGGGAACTGTGTGAATATCACAAACACTAGCCGAAACAATGAGTTCTTCATCACTCCCAGCACAACTATACCTGCTGTCTTTGAACTCAACTTCTACAGCAATGGAGTATTTCATGTATTCATTAAAGAGGCTATTATTGGTAGGTTTTGTGGATTACCAAGGAAAGACTTCCTTGTAACCCATGAAATCAAAGTGTCTACACAAAAAAAAACCCCCTCATCAGTTTTTCATGTAATTAACTTTTATATATTCCCTCCCTGCTTCAGCCCATGTTTACTCTAAGACAATTTTAAAATGAACTTGTATTTTGTTCATGGAATGTTTCCACTCATTTTTCCCATTGTCCTTTATCTTTGTTGGAAGTATTTGCATATTGGTCACTGCCATAGGCAAGGCAGTATCAGTTTTGAGCCAGTGTGGCAAATCCTGAACTTTGTTCAGCATTTTAATGAGATTTTGTTTCCATCTGATGCGGATTGAACACCAACAAAGTAATGGTGAATTCTGTATTTATTCTTCAGTTGCATGGGTAATGTTTGACTGCTTTTAGGTCTAGAAATAGACAAAACAAAAGTTTTAAAGTTTCCTTTGCTATAAAGCTCTTTGGAAAAGTAAACTTTGCTTATGTTTGTTTCAGCCTGCAGTCTTCACGCTATTCAGAGTAGGAGGTACAGAAATGGTACCAATGGTGTTTCTCCCAGTTTGATTAGTCAAGAACACCTGGTCCGAAAAGCTGCCAGCTTGTGTTACTTGCTTTCTAATGAATTTACTATATCTTTGGTAAGTAATTGCATTAATTGTCCATGCTTCAAGTTTGTGTTTTGCTTGTAACCGCATATGTTACTTTAAAATTAATTGATGCTTTCTTGAAGTGTCACAGTTCTGATAACATTCACTGTAAGTACAGGCTGATGGTAGTGGGTTTCAAGAGATTGAATATAATTTGAAAAAGGAAGATAGCATTGTTCTCATTTGCTTCAAGGAAATGTATGAACATTTCAACAAATGTATTTCCATCAGAACAGATGATCCAAAAGGTGTCTGGCCAAAGATAGCACATCAGTTAACTTGCCAAACTGTTGCTACCTTGCTTCCTTGGCAAGGTGTGACAAAATCAGTTGATCCCGTTTCAGGGGTATGTACTGAGTGCACGCCTGTGCTCATGCCAGTGCTGAAGTGGGTGATGCTGGCCTGATCTGCAGCATTTCTGCTCTGCTGGCTTTAGGCCTTTCCGGAGAAAGAAAAGCTGCTCACTCTTACCTCTGTCAGCTTCCCACAGCTTGAGGTTAGGCTTCCCGATGCCTTCTAACGCATCTTGTGTCCCTTATGTCATTAGACCATCAGAACTGTATCTGCATTCTGCCCAAACTATTTACATATTTTTTTACTTAAACAAATAGAAGTCTTGGAGAGTTTGCATAGATGATTGAAATTATGCTGGGAACTAAGGCTCCAGATTCTGAAGATACTTTTAATTTGCATAGAAGTGCAATAGTCAGTGTGCCACACCTAGTACTTAGTGGCAGTTTTAACCATCGCCTGACTTTGGGTTTTGTTTTGTTACAAAACATTGAAGTTAGCTGATGTTATCTAAGTTTTCAGACACTCTTTAGTGTAAGTACACTCTGTATACTTGTGATTTTATGTGCTGGATATTTTTTTGTCTTACATGTAGAAGTTACATAGAATCCTAGAGATTTTTGAATTAGTTCTTAAATTTGTACACACATTTCTGACTTGTGACTTTTTAAAAGAAGCATAAGCCAAATTGAGTATTTTTTGTCTGGGCAGTAATGTAGCTCATATGGTGGGGGTTTTTAGTAATCTTATCCTTCTGTTTTCAGAGTTAATAATTCATTAATTTTTTTTTTTTTTTAACTTAGAAAATACTACCTACCTGATTATGAACAATGTAAAAGAAGTTGGTATTTTATTCATAATTTCAAAACACATAAGGGAATTTCTTAACAGTGTACTTTCCTTTAAATTCCAAATAAATCACTGGCATGAGTCTTAATTATTTTAATTTTATGATGATTTTATTCCAGAATTTTTAACAAACTAAAATTTGGTTAGAGGCAATTAGGAGATATTTAATGTGGTTTTCTAGCAGTCTAGTAACATTTCTTAAAAAAACTTTGACAAATTTTAAATATCCTCTTTCAATGTAATGTTATTAATGTCTGCCAGGGTAAACATGAGTGGTGCATTGGGATTATGCTGGTAAAAGTTGAATAACTTGCTTAAAAGGAATAATATTGCTGTATCAAAAACATGGATACTGAATGGGGAAGTGGTGTTGCTATAATGGGTATAATGGATGCGATTTTTTTCAGTGCATTTCTTTTATGTTGTGCAGCCTTGCCAGGTGATATATCAGGTTTGCCATGAATCTGTGGAAAGGCTGATACAATATGGCATTCTTCTGGTGGCTGAGGTAAGGTGATAGAGATACTAAATGAGCTTTGTTTGTTGTACTTGACTTTAACCATAAGTAGTATATGCTTCTTAGTTGCGAGTCTCATTCTAAATATATGCTATTACTGAAAGCTTGTTAACAAGTCCAGGACTAATACTACTTCATTCCTGCATTTATAAACATCAGACACTTGGGTACACTCATACGGTGATGCTGTGAATGACTCTGGGTAATTTTCACTGTATCATTAAACCAGCTATGGAAGACACGTTTCATACTGGCCTGTAAAGTGAGGATTTATTTTAGTGTTGGAGCCCTTTCAAATTGTAGCATAGCAATGACTTTCTGCTCTACAGAAGTCAGTAGTACAGCTCTTTTGTCATTCTTTGATTCCTTTGCATCTCAAAATTATTGTAAAACTGCTCTGCTAACACAGTTTGCAGTTTCAGGGATGTAGTGGAGTCACTGTGTGGTGCAATCTGCCAGAGGTGTACAGTGTAAAGAAAACCTGATCAGGGAGCAACTGAAACAGCAGTCTGTTTCCCAAACTTCTTGTGCACAGTAAACAAACCCAGGAGGAAGAAAAAAAAAAAAGTGAAGAGCACATGGAAAGGAGTTACATATTTGGCTGCTTTCTTTGTGCCACTCTCCAGTTTCAAAGGAGGCTAGAGCTACTTCTGGTGTATTTGCTAATGACCATTGCTGCACTCAAATTGTACTGCGTACCTTTTGATACATGCTTCTATTTTTAATATATGTAACCTTCAGTATTTGATATACCAGGGTATTAAACATTCTCCTTTGGAGTTACTACTGTTTGCTTTTTTTTTCTGAACTGCCCACATGTTGTCATTGATTAGATTGTAATCATTATTAGATAAATCAAAATAGGAATTCTAACTGGAGGATTAGGAAAAAACACTGTATGTTCCATGTCTGGGGACATGATGAAAATAGACATGGACAGCAGTAGATATGCACCTCTGACTACTAAAGCATGAAACCTGTCTTGAAGGTCCTTCTATGTGGTCTGGTTGCTGAGTCCAGTACACCTAAAAAGGAGATATATTCTCTTAGTAAATTTCTTAAACTTAGAAAAAACCTCTCCACCTGCTTACTTCTTTTGAAATGTTAAGCATTTGCATAATCACTGAAAACACTGTAAGCAGTGATTGTTTCATGACTTCAGAGAGCTTAGAAGTGTGTTTACAGCCTGTTTCCTAAGAAAGGTAGCTAGCTTCTGCCACTTGTAATTCTTTCAATTTACTGCTGACATTAACACATTGATAAATTTCCCATTAAATTGCTTGATTGTCCCCTGCTTTTTAAAAAATTATTTTCCTGTGATTCTAGTGTCTACTTCAAAAGCTAAGAAATATTCCTAGCACATTGTGATCTCTGGTAATTATTTTGAACTTACTTCATGACCTTTGCTTCATTCAAAATAAACCATTCAATCAGAATTCTAGATGGGAAGGATGTCATTCTTCATTTGGTGCAGAGGCCCTTTTCTTTGTCATCAATATTATGACAGTAATCACATCTACAAGGTGTCTGTTATCCATTTGGTTTTAATCTCTCCTGATTTCAATTTCTAAATGTAATAACTGTGTGGGGTTTTTTCCTCAGTGGAAACTGAGTTTAGCAACAGTGAACTTTGAAAAATCTTTCTGTTCTACTACTTTGAGCAAAACCAATAAGGTGAATGATAGACACTAAGGGTTCCCTTATTCTTCTGAGTGTGTGTTTACTATGTCAGAAACTCATTTCTGAAGATGTGTTGTTGAAATTGAACATTGCATCAAGCATTGATTGGTCAGGTGGCATATATCTGTTGCACTCAGTTGCTGTACACCTGAACTACTGACATACCTGCATCAATGTAATCAAGTTTTAAACAGTTCGGGGCTTTTGTAATTAAAACTGGCTTATTCTTTTGCAACCATTATCTCAAATGGGGACAAACGCAAGAAGAGCATCATTAGAGCCTGTAAGTTACCACTTCCAAATAGCAACTTGTGGCATTCTGCATTAATTGAGATTTTAGCTACTGTATTATATTAATACAGAGTTTACTATTCTGTCTTTAAGGCAACAGTAGTATAGAGATTAGCAGCATCCACATCCAGATAGCATCTCAACTTTCTATCCTAACACAATTGAAAACACTTATTTGGCAACTGCTGTTGCGTGGCCTCTGGTAGAAAGATTCAGCAATGCTTACAAAGATTTTCACTTTTATGTGAAGGGCAAACTAAAGAAAACCATTCGTTTTCACCAAATCTCTCTTCTCTCTGCTTGTTTCAACCCTGTGTAGGGTCTCACCTGCTTTCATGAAACACTGGTTAATAAATGAACTGATTAAGTCAGATCAGATTATAAAATAAACCTGTTGTTTGCCTGGATTTGTGTTTTATACCTGTTTACCAACTTGTCTTTCAAATTTAAGCAGGATGATCAGGAGGATGTTAGCCCCAGTCTTACAGAACAACAGTGGGATAAAAAACTGCCTGAGCCATTATCTTGGAGAAGTGACGAGGAAGATGAAGACAGTGATTTTGGAGAAGAACAGAGAGATTGCTACCTGAAGGTAATGTTATCCTAAGACTACTAACGTTGAAGCCTGTTGTGAGAGATACAAGCTACTTTGCTAATTTGGGACTGGTAATGATAGTAATTTTTTTTGCTGTTAGTCTGTTATATTTTGCTACAGTTAGTAAAACACCTTTCTCTCCTTCTGATGAGAAAAACAGCTGAAGAAACATTAAATAATCTCATAGGGAAGTGGAAGGGCAATGATTAGTGTAATGAAAACTGATACAGGCTCAAGCATTAGCATTTATTCTTTACTGACAGAATGCACTCTAAAAGGGCCACATCCATATGGTATTTATTTTCAGCCTAAATTTCACTTCATAGGTTGATCATGTTGATTTTAGACATATTACCAGTTTTCTCACAGAACTGACACATCTTTAGGACATCTTGTTAACACTTCAAAACTTACATCCATCTCGGTGAATGCAAAGCAACCCTTCTCTTTCCTGTATATTGGTATAACGTCTCTAATTTTATCTTAGGAAAATAGTTATTAATAAAGTAGTGTGCATTTTTGTGCAATGCCTGTTTTATCCCTTGTGGTAAACTTTTTTGCTGTGTTTTCATAATGCTCTGTGTTGTGCCTCCGCACTCCTTTTTGCATTATTTCATCTGCTCATTTTGCCATGAACTGTGTTGCAGGTCATTTCTTGTTTCAACTGGTCTCTGTCACTTAAGCTCTTGTTGCCCTTTTGTAGGTGAGCCAGTCTCAAGAGCACCAGCAGTACATCACTTTCCTGCAGAGGTTACTGGGACCTTTACTGGAGGCATACAGCTCTGCTGTCATCTTTGTGCACAATTTTAGTGGTCCTGTTTCAGAGTCTGAATATGTTCAGAAGTTACACAGACACTTAATAAGTAGGACAGAGAAGAATGTTGCTGTATATGGTATGTTCAACTGGGTTTGGAACCGGATTTGAGTCATTTGGTTACTTCTAGCACAAGGCAGTCTGAATTCAGTTGCAGCTTCTTTATCTCCATTTTGTTTTGTTTTGTTTTCAATTGTAGCTGAGAGTGCTACCTACAGTCATGTGAAAAACGCAGTGAAAGTCTTTAAGGAAATTGGGGTAAGTGTTCGGTGATCAAAGCTGGAGACTGTTAAGTTTCATTTTAATAATGAGCACAATTTTGACAGTTCATGGAACCTGTTCAGTGTCAATTTAAAGCCTATGAATGTATCTGTGCAAATGTATCATGCATTTTGAGCATTTCACCTTCATTAAGGCTCAAGGCTGCAGGAGAAAAGCACATACTGCAGAGAAGGGCACTTCTTGCCCCCGAGAAAACTTATCTAGATGAGGGTGAGGCGACTAAGACATTTTTATCCTTCCTTTGCTTTACTCCATGTACTTATTGGACACAGTGACAATACTGGCAAGCTGAGAGCATGCTGTGTGCTTACTAGCAGCTAAATTTAATTTTGAAGGACTACTTAAATCTTGAAAAAGTATTTTTTAGTGAATTTTGTCTTAGTAGTGATTAATGCTCCAGGAGAATCATCCTAATAGACCTCTAGTGGTTACCATAAGGCTATAGCTGCTCTTTAAAATCTCAACAGTTTTGCAATTTACTACTAGCATTTTTAATTTTAAATCACCTGTCTAGAATTTGCAAATGAAGAGTTTTTCTTTCATCAGAATGGTGTGGCTTTCTACATGCCAGATGGGATTTAGCTTTATAATTTTGAAAGCATCGGCATTTAAGGCTAAGTATTGTTAGATAAGGGTGCTTAGGGATATGGTTTGGTGGTTTTTGATAGGGCTAGGAATAAGGTTGGACTTGATGATCTTGAAGGTCTCTTCCAGCCGAAACTATTCTATGATTCTTTGTCTTGAAATTCTGATGTATTAGGTAATCTAACAACAGTTAGCCCACAGTAAAATTATCCTCCTGTAGGCTGTAAGAGCTGTGAAGAAAGCACATATCAAATCCATAATTTTAAATCTAGTGTTGGAAAAATGGAACTAGATAGCATTCTACTGAGCATCTATTCAGAGCACAGTGCCTGAATTCCTGTTTTCAAAGTGCTTAGACTTTCAGATGCCTTTTGAATGCATGTTTTATTTCTTGCTTTTAGGAGTTGGCTGTTTATCCTATACCGTGCTTATTTCTTGGTTTCTTTACCCCTTGAAGGGCTTCAGCATTGAGTGAATTCTAATATCTGAAGGCATTGCCATCTAAGCCTTCAAGAAAAGAAAAAACTAAGTCCTGTAAATGAGGGAAAATTTAGTATAGATCATAAAATTTTAATTACAAAAGAAAGGAGATTCCTTTAATGTGATACTTACTTACATTCATGCTGTGCTTCAGGTTTTCAACCAGACAAAACAAAGAAAAGACACCATTTTGGAACTAAGCACTACGTTCCTACCTCAGCGCAACAGGCAGAAACTACTGGAATTCGTCATGAGCTTCATGGTATTATAGACCACATTATAGCACCTTTGTCCAGGGACATGAGACAGGTTTTGAGACTATGTCAAAGCCTGGGGACATTTGCTAATCCTTCAAAGTGTAAGGTGCCACTGTATGGGTAAGGCCTTCTCTGACTTGAACTACTGGAAGACAAGTGCCTTCTTATGTATGCATTTATGGGTTTCTTACAGTCCCAATCCTGTTGTAATACAGCGATATTCAGATGACACTTTGGATACAAGTAATTAAACATGTTGCAAAAATAAGATAAATGATTAGAATTAGGTTTAAAATTAAGAGTGAAGTTTTATCAGTGTTATGTTTTAAATACACTTTTAAAGACTGTAACAGATGCACAAATATGCATATTGGTGATGTGTAGCTAACCTTGACATCTTGAGTTTAGTGGCAACACAGCTTATGGCATAAACAAGTAACTTTCATTCCAATTCTTTTTTATTATTTTAAATGGTTTAAAAATTTTGCTTAGGCAGGATATGTATTTCATGGATAAAGCCATAGTTTTTCATAAATGTTAACATAAATGCCAAAATTCTAATAATAGTTAGACAACTGAGAATAATGATCATGTAGCTGATGATTGTGAGAAATGTTGTCAGCAGGCACACCTTGCACTATTAGAGCTGTGTAGTGCAGTGGTAAATTGCACTAATCACTGCTGTCATGAAGAACATGAGAGTAGCATTCTTGGTTTTATTATTGCATCTGTCATTCAGCCAGATGAAAGTCAGGAGGCAGTTGCCTGAATGTGAATATCTTGTAAAATCTTAGATAACTATTTAATTGAAAAAAAGCTATTTACTTTGGTTGTTGGATTTGGTTTGTTTTTTTTTGTTTTGTTTTGGGGTTTTTTGTTTTGTTTTGTTTTCATTAATTTTTTTTTTTTTTTTTTTTTAATGGAGAGTTGATTTAGTGAAAGAATTTTTAATTTTGGCCCTAAAAATTTCAGCAATAACTCCTGCAATTCTTCGGAAGCAAGTGTTCATATTGTATTCTGTTGCTGAGCAGATCTAAACTGGCATAAAGTAGTAACCTCGAGAAACACAGACATATCACAGTGTACTTTTGACCCCAATCTAACTGACAGAAAAAAAAATAAATTCATAGACAAAACTGAATGATTAATAAATTCTGTTCTATGAAACAGGACTCTGGTCTTGCAATTTGATCCTTTTTCAGGGAGGACTTGCACTGTAGATTTCGTCTTCTCTTCGTATGAGTGGCAATTAGACTGCAACCTGTAGTCCTGTATTTTAGTACAGCTGACCTAGCTGAAGCAATAACTTGGTGGTATGTGAAGCTGGTTTGCTAGTGAAATGTGTTTTTCCTCCTTTAGATTGCTTTCTATATGAGGGAAAGCAAACATTTCAATGACTGCAATGTTTCGCTTGATTCTCGCGTCCTGGCCTTGTGAGCAAAAAATCTCCCAGACTTCATCATGTAATCTCTGTTGCTTAACATATATATGGAAAAGCATACTTGAATCTCAGCACTTGCACTGTTACGCCAGCACAAAACTGATGCACATAATTTGAGTTTGTGGCCAGGGAGCTTGCATTTGTACGCACATTTGTCAACAAGAATATTTCTGTAAATTTTTTATTAAATGCTATTAATATTTGAAACTTGCAGTTTATAGTTTGTTAGCATTATACTGTTAGCACTGTGAGACGCATGTGTTTTGTCACTAAACCAGGTGCTCTACAACACTTAAAGAATTTCTGAACCAAAGCTACTTTAATACGTATAGCAACCGACCCTAGAGTTGCTTTTGTTCATATGTCCTTCTGCTATCTCAGGATAGTGATTACATCACACGTAATTTGTTTGTGAAGTCTACTAGCTATTTAGAAAACAGTTTCATCTCATACGAGCTGATGTGCACTGTTCGTTAACCTGATGAATGCTCCATACAACAGTTGTTGCTGATGGCTTTCATTTAATGTCAAAACTAGGTGCTTCATAATAACAAGCTCTTGTATTCTACTGCATTTCAGTAAATCTGAAGTGTAGTAACAGTGAAGACTGTACATGAAAAAGATTTTTTTAAATGAAGTAATATGAAGCAAACAAAACTTGAGTCATTTTATTAAGTATGTTCTGCCAGCTGATGTATTGGTTACCATAAAACCCAGGAGTACTGTGGTCACTGGAGTGTTCTGGCAAGGTGTTGCAACTAAGAATATTTATGGCTTACATTAAAACAAAAAAATAATAAAAGACCTAAATTTGGTTAATATAAATGAGTGGGTAGGGTACTAATGCATGCAAATACACATTAATGAATACATTTAGTATGCAGAGGGAGGGGGCACCTCTAAAATTGATTTGGTTTTATATGAAAAATACTGCATGTGAGAAGTCAGTACTACAAATCATAGGCCACTGGAAGCCTTTGCATTCTGCAGCAAGTGTGTATGTATACATATATATAGAAAGAAGCATGTATATTATAACACACGACAACTCTGCTTTTCCCTGAAAATAAAGCACAGAATATAAAATTATCGGGCTGTAACAGTTAAAAATCTAAATCTAACACTTTTGCACTGTATTTACACCTTCAGTGTCTTCTGATTTTTATAACCTCTCATGTTTTCTTTGCTGATTGAACACCAGTTTGAGTTAATTGTGGTAAAGTCAACCAATAGAGAAGAAAGGACTGGCCCTAAATTACCACAAATGTATTTTAAGACTCTTCTCTTAAAGACATACACATGTCTTTTCATTCTTAAGAGCATATTACTCAGGTTTGCAAGTCTTTTTGGGCCAGTATCTCTCATGACATGTGAAACTTAATTTTTCCATATGCATCCTGTAGATCTCACATAGAGTGATGAAAATTCAGAATTTAACTTCCTATGCCATCACAGCTACCCAGACCCCCAGGCATCAGGAACTTATTAATACATTTACATTGATACCGGAGATATACCTGCCTTCTCTTGGACCGTGTAGGGCTTTATTCACCTATTGGTTAGGAAGCATATACACACACACACACCTGCATTTAACTGACTGCCTGCTCCACAGAGAAGTGTCAGAATGTAGAAGAAGGTTGAGCTGGGAGGTTATGTAAGATACTGTTGCTCTTGTGTTTCTGTGCTAACGAGCGTGATACTGCTTCCTCGAGAACATTACCACATTTTCCCTGTTCTGTGTAATGCTGTGTTTGTCGTAGAAGCACAGAGGTGTACTGGAGTAATTTTAATACATTAAACTGTTTGCTAATATGACATTTCAAAAGTCTCTTTTTGTTTGGTTTGTTTTGGTTTTGTTTTTTAAATAACCTAAGATAATTCTTTCAAATAGCTTTTTCCCATTTCAGGTAGTTTCTGAAATTAAACCATGAAAAGCATTCATCATAGATAGATCTCTACCAGTGTACGTGCTGGAGCAGAACCATTTCAAAAGCAGACTAAGGACTCCTGAGTCAATCCCTGTTTTGCTGTGAAGCAGAGGTGCCATTCTGTTTCCCCATCCCCACAAGCCTCTTGTACACGGCTTCCTCTTGTAAAAGTTCCTCTCGCCTTACAGAGAGCGGGAGGTCATTCAGGAGTCTGGGCTGGCTCTGATGCTGCAGACTGTTCCTTCCTCTGGTGATTTCAAGCTGACCCAGAGTGCAATAAGCACCTGTCAGCAATTCCAACAGCATCTGGCAAATGCGAATCAATTGGAGTGGGGCTTTAATATAATAAAACCTGCATAGATGATCATTACATACATTGAGAAGGAGGGAAGCTGTTTCAGTCTTCATAACAAACAAACAAAAAAAGTTGTAATTAACTGATTCTTTAAGAGGCCTCTAGCAATATTCTCATGCAAGCAAGGCTCATTTAATTGATAATTCTAGGCTGAGGCAGGAAACTAAAATTCAATTAATGTCAATAGCTTGACTAAAACCCAATTCTTACTTGTGTTGACCTTACATGGTATTCTTTCTGTAAATGTCTTCCTATTTCTCAGTCTTTTAAAATCTCAAGTGTCAGATAAACCACTTACCTCTGGTTTTGCTTAATTCAGTTTTCTTGTAATAAAAGCTTGTCAGGCTTATTTAGAAGGATCACTTGATTTGAGCTCTCTGCTTTGTCCTCTCATGGTACACAAAGTTTTCAGCAGCTGTGTATTTTCAAGGTAAGATCCACATTGATCTGAATTGTTGCTTGAAATGTTTTATTTTTGGTCTTTTATAGATGTTCATTGCACTTTGCATTTGCTGGGTGAGAAGTATTGTCCTTACTAATTCTTCTGTAAGTTGGCCCACCTGTTAATGTAATTGTCCAAAAAGTACCATAGTTGATGCTGTCATTAGAGTAAGGAACTTTCTGGCTTTTGGGACAAAACAAGTATGAAATGTTCATTGCTGCATATTATGCCAGAGTTAGATCCAAGAGACCAAAAACACAAAGAGACTTAGATTTCATCTGTCATAAAGCATTGACAGTTGCAGAAACAAGAGCTAATTAATTAATTATTGTATAACTATTAGTTATACAAACAGATGCGTATGCAATTATGCAATGCAAAATTTCAGTAAAAGCTGCGTGGCATTATTTGCCTGTAATTTGCATAAAAGTTTTTCAGCATAGCAATAATATTGGTTCTTACACTGGTAGTATTTGCAGTCTCTTGGTCTCAAATGTTTTACAGAGTGACAATGTGACAGATGAGGAAACCTAGACAAGGAGATCAGATAATGTGTCTATAACTGTTCATGGGTTCAGTTACACTTACGAACCTATTGTTTTGCTCCTAATTTACCTGTCACTTCTGATGCTGTCTTGTATTCTCATGAGCAAGCAGTGGTAGTTAGAGGAAAGCTGCTCACGTACAACTACAAAGTGGATCCTTTTTCTCTTTTTAAAGCACAATTCGCAGTCAGAATGGAAAAATTGTGGAGTGCAATTGCTATTAGTAGTGGACACGATTCCACTAGCATCTGTTCTGAGTCTCGTCTGCTCAATAGCTTTGTTAGTGACCTGAGGAATGGAAGAGTTTGCTTTTTACAATTGTAGATAGCAAGATTTGGGAGAGCCAGGTAGTACAGGTTGTCACGATGCCAACGGTAATGAGAAGTTCTGGAAAGATCTGAAGGCAAAAAGAAGAATGCAATTCAATCAGGGAAGTACAAGGTATTACAACTGAAACAACGAAATGCACAGGAATAGGAGGGGAAAAAAACAACTGTCTGCCTAGCAATTTTTTGTGGAAAACTCTGATTTACCTGCAGATCACAAGCAGAATGTGATTCAAGGTGGCATGCTGTTATGAAAAGGGCAGATGTCATGCAAAGGTACCGTACACCTGCACATGAATGACAAACACAAGGCAAAACTTTCCAGGCCGTTCAGATTGATAAGGTCTCAGCTGGAATACCATATTCTGTTTGAAGAGCTCTATTAAAAGGATGATATGGGCAAAATTGAAGGGGAAAAAAAAAAGTACTTTTTTTTTTTTTTTTTTTTTTTTCCCTTGTCAAGAAGAGAAGAATCTGGATTATTCTCTGGATTTGGACACACTTGGGTTGGATAAAAGTAGTGAAAATAATCAGGTTAGATAATGTAAGGTCTTTTTTCCTGTAAGCAAAGAGAAGCACTGAGATAGATGGTCTGGCAGGGGCTGATGTTCCCCTTGTTCCAGGTATTGGGTCCCTGTCCCTGTTGTTTGTGCCATGCTGCACAGTGGTGAGCAGGACAGACAGGTGAAACTGCTCTGACAGGTCTGGGCATCTTTCCTGGATGAAACAGAAATGGGTTTGTGCAGAAGCAGTTTGGTCAGATTGCTTTAACTTGTGGTCTGTCTGCCTCTTCATCAATGAGTCCTGAGATCATAAACAGCTCCAATACAGATTATGCTTCTTGTTATTATAATTGTTCAGGAATAAATATATGAGGGCTTTCTTAAGGTTGCTGTGTAAAAATGTTTGCTTGGTATCTGTGCTGGTCAAAAAGCACATGGAGTGTCAGCAGTCATCAGGAAAATAATAGAGAAGAAACCAGATAGCATCACCGTGCCTATGCACTCTGCATAGTGAGTGTTGTGGGAGCATTTTGATGAGGAAACATGTAGGACCCTCATACCTCTGCCAGTAGTAAAATCCCTGGTGACTGGAAAATGAGTGAGGAGCTCCGCCCCTGGAATTTTCACCTTTCAGACTGATCCTAGCAGATGACAATAACAAATAACAAATTAACTCTGTAATCTGACAGATTACAGTTTAACTCTGGCCCTGCTTTGGAAATGCTCAGAGCTAAGTAATATTTCTTGAGTCTTGGTCTTACCCCTGCCTTGACTATTGACTAGGCTTCAGACTCCAGTGATGGCAGCTACCCTAAAAAACCCCCATAAATGCCACAGAATTGACAGTGGCACTATTTTAGCATGATGCATTTTCTTTGGAAGACTTTCCAGGATCCCCTCACAAAATACTTAAGCAACCTCTTCAAGTGGGCTCTGTACTGCATGATGGCTGTTGTGTAACTGATACCCATGATGGCTTGGCTTGTTAACAGCTATCTGGAGCATGTCTATAAAACCAATGTCTCACCTTTGAGTTGTCCTCCTTCAGATGAGACTAAGGAAGGGCTGATGGATTGGTTTTGTAATCTAGTTAAGCATTCTGCCTATCTGTGGAAAGTTTTACCTTATGGCTGTGTTAATACGTGTGTTCTAAATTTAGCTGAAGCCTAATTTTACCAGTGGTGCTAGACATCATTTTGAATCAGCCTTCAACTCTGCAGGATGGAGAAGGCCAATTAACTACTACCCAGCAAAAAGCTGTAAAAGCCCCTTTTCAGTGTTGATATTTCCCCTTCATTAAACTTAATTATCATAATTCAGCAGCTTTGCCTACAAATCTCTCCCTTTGTCCCTCTGACTGGCTGGCCATTTATAGCCTACAGTTTCCAGAGTTTATTCTTCCTCTGTGTGACAGGTTTAGACATGCATCATCCTAGTGATGTTCTTGTTCCCAGGTGCTTCTCATTGTCCTTAACAGCTATTCTTTCGTCAGGTGACTCAGCTTTCTCATTCAAACAGAACCCCCAGAACACAAAAATAAGCTACTTTAAAATCCAGACATGGTAATTAATTAATATTTTTTATCCTTTTTTTTTTCTATAAGAAAACCTTGTTTCATTAAAAATTGTTGTGTTAAAATGCAGGCATTCTCTCTGTGCTTCCTTATTTTGGCAAGATAGTTGTAAAAGAATTAAAACTGAAGAAAGACTTTGCATTGAAGTAGTGGCTTTTTTCTCCTTGGTGTTTTGAAAGTGAAGGTAGAAAAAGCTTTTTTTCTCAAAAGTTTTTCCATAAAACTTTCAACAAAACAATTTAATTTGAAATGTTTGTGATGCTTCACTCAGTTGTCATTGAAATGTAATTAATGTTGTCTTCTTTTTGGAGACTAGATTGATTAATCCAGTAATATTTGTTTTCTTGAATAACTGCTATTGGATATTTTTGAAAATTATCAGTCTGACTCAATGAGATGAACTTTGATGTTGTGCTGCAGTATAATGTGTTCTATGTAAAGAAAATATGTTCTAAGGAAGTTATACCTCAGAGCAAATTACTTGAAAAATATTTTTAGATCACCCAAAGAAATTATTACATGCAATAAAATGAATGTTCCCTGTCTCTAGGAGATGAGGAAGTTTAGATATGTCTTGTGTTTACATTTTTGGAATACTTGCATATAATGTGAATTAATTATGTTTTTAGGTTTTAGAACTCCTCCATTGTTCCCTCAAAACTGCAGATTTTTTTCCATTTTACCCCCAAATGTTTCTTTTTGTCCAGGAGTCTGGGAAAACCTTTCTAGATATTAGGAGAATTCTATCCATTTGCCAGCTGTGATTAAGCCAAGTTGTAATTTAAGGAAGTTCGAAGCAAGGAAGCATAGAAATATTAGAAGCTGGTATTTCTGTATATACTGCAGAGAGTTAGGAGAATGAACCAGGGCAGGAGGTTGTGTGTGTTTTTGTCTTTTAATTGGTTTATATGAAGTTATCCCATTCCTGATGCAGGAGGCAGTAAAAATGAAAAATGTTGGAACCAGTGATACATGTAGTTATTTTTCTGAACAAAGTAAATTAAGTACAAATTGGTTATTAATAATTCAAAGCATAGTGCTAGATAAGAAATTGGAGCAGCTTGTCAATCATTTTCAACCATTAAAAGATTAGTCTAAACAAGGCAGTCCAAGGCTCCCTTATCTCTTATTAAAGCCTCACTTCTTCATTTATTAAAGAATCAGATCTAAATGATGCAGCAGTCTTGAGACATTGCTGTTGCAATAGCCTGGTGTGTTGTGCCCTGATGCAGCGTTAGTATAAGCTGGAGTGTGGGTTCACTGCAGGAAATTTTGGGCATACAGGACCTCCTGGAGATAGCCTGGTCACTTCCTTGAGAATTGCTATCATAGGTCAGGTGGAGGAGCTGAGAGAGTAAGGAGAGTCAGGAGAGCTGTGCACTGGAGGAGGATTGGAAGGATGTTGCTCTGATACATGGATATATGGAACTCAGCTCCTGGCTCTAAAGTGGTCTCCTAATGTGACTCTGGGAAGACCACTTAACACTCTGTTTACCTGCCAAGCACTGAAGGGCTTTCTAATAATGCTGTGGTGTCTGCAGTACCTAGGAGCAGGGCTGGAGGATGGACTGATGCCTCTGTGGTTCCACAGGGATTAATGTGCCCAGTGCTGTGCCATACTTTGCTGGCAATCCCAAGGTGCATCCCTGCCTTGGGCACCTCTGCCCCATCCCTGCCCCTGAGCCAGATAAGCAGCACCTGCTCAGCTACAGCCCAACAGGATTGGAGCATGTGGTGTGCACAGAGGGCTACCAACCTGGGCAGGTCCTGGCCACCCAGCAGCATCACAGCAGGCAGGAATAAATGAGGGGAGGGGAGGCACAGTAAGACTCCTGATCCAACTAGCTCAAAGTGATTTTCTTCTTTAATGCAAAAAAAAAAATAATCAGTTCTCCCTGTTATTGCTGCGTGACTGTAGCAATTTCCACTGTCCACATGGCCTCTGGTAGAGTGATTTCTTGCTCCCAACTCAGTCTCATACAGGGGTTAACCTTGAGTCTGGCTTCTTCCTACTGTGTAAACCACTTCAGGGTTTTTTGTTTAAATTGGCTAAGAAAACACTCTTCCCCCCCCGTCTGCCTGCTTTTGCATTCGGACTGTACTTTGTGAGGTAAGAATTGCCTCTCAGATCTAACAGGGATACAGTAAAAAGAAATAAAATCAGACTTTTCAAAGATATGTAGTTGCCACTTTCGTCCATGGGGAGAAAAAATCCCGATGGTTGGAAAACAGGAATTTAAAGATTTTGATCCCGTAATTTTTAACATTTTTGTGTCATTTTGCTAATAGACGAATACATATGAACCCAGCTCCATCTTCAGTGTGTCCACCAGATGGTGGTGGAGTTTCATCTACAGCTGTGATTCCTGCTGCCGAGGGCCTGGACACTACTATTCCCATACCTCAGCCCCCAGGCTGTCATTAGAAACAAAACATCATTTCCTTGGCAGCCAGATGCAATATTTGCTTAATGTGGAAAGCACTTCGTTTGGAGCTGATTTTATCTGTTGCTGTGTTGGTTTTTTGGTTTGTTTTTTTTTTTTTTATATATATAATTGCAGGAGTCAGGTTGTGTTTGGCACCTGACACAAACATCACCACCTTGAAAGACTATCTTTAATGCCAGTAGGCATGGAGTGATGTTTTGCATTTAATTTGCAGTAGGTGAGAAGCTCTTCATCTTGTCTTCCTTCTGCAACCTCTGGTCTAGAGAGGCATTTTAAAAACTAGTAGTCATCACTCCAAGTCCAGACCTGAACATGCCCCATGTCTGGAAGTATTCTGATGAAAGACTAGACTTCTGAGTTGCAGACCCATGTCAGATCCTCCCCCCACCCTCCTACCCCATACAAATCAGTGGCCTTCTACAGCTGTGGAAGACAGAGAACTGGGTCTTCTGCATGGAAGGTGGAAAGGAGAGGCTGTGTCCTTAGGATGTTTTGGAAAGCCTGGCAGGACTACCAACTCAGTTTATCCCCCTTTAGATGTAAACTTTCCTCTGAGGCAGGAGGGTAGCTTTGTCTGAATGTGGGTACTAGGTGTCCTCACAGCATCACTACATCTCCTAAATGTTCTGCAAACATTACAAGCATTAATTTAAAAATGTTCTCAGTCTTCCTTGTGAAGAGAACTTTCTTGAACTCAAGTGCCCCAGGACAAAGAGTTAGTAAAACAATAGCAAACAGCCCAATTCATCAATACACAATGCTTTTTACTCAAAAACCTCCTGATGCACCCACCAGTGCTGCCTTGCCCTAATTAAAAACTGAGTTCCCTGAGTTTAAGAAATCCTTCAGGGTAGGGGAGACTGCATTTCACTCTGCTGCACAACATGTAGGCTCTGGATGGGGAGATGACCAGTGCCCTGCTGAGCACCTCTGTCCCGGCAAACAGATAGCTTTGTGGAGCCAAGGAGATGTGGTTCATGTGCATTTCTTGACAACAGTATTGATGGTGACAAACCCTGCCCTTTCTCCTTCCCTGTCTCCTCTCAGTTCCTCCTCAATACCTGTGTCCCCTGGTCATAGGCAGCTGGTTTTAGGCTTTTCTGGGGGCATAGATGAATGAAATTCTGCAGTTTCCTAGCTGTCCATCCCCTCTTCTTCTGGACTATTCTTCAGGCAGATCAAAGTTGCATTCTGTCTCCTTGCAAAGTGCCACTGGCCACTATCAGCATGGTGGAGGTAGCCAAGCTGGTGACAGGAAAAACTGATGCAGAAAGGCTGAAAGAATGGCAGGAATATCTTACACCAGAATTTTTAAAGGTCTCTTAAGGTTTTAAGTTTCTTTGTGAATTCAAGGAATTTCCAGCTAGCCCAAAAAGCAAGGTGTTGGCCATGCAGCAACAATGAGAAGATCCTTAGGTCTCTTTACTCTTCCCAGTTGATGTTCAGGGCAGAGTTCACACCTGGGCCTGAATCTGAAAAAAAAGGGCAATTGCCTTAGAGATGGTTTAAAAGTGAGAAAAAATATGGTTCTGACTGCCAGCCCAGAAATCATCAATCCAAAGGTGTGCTCTGAGCTGGAAGGGACTGCATTCAACTCTCTGTGCCATTCTCTGCAGCCTGGCCTGCTGGTGGTTTTAGTAGTAATACTATTTTTATTATTTTGCCAGTTGTTTGGGATCAGAATTTGGTTCCTTTAGACAAAACGACAAGGAATCAATTCCTCTGTCTTAAACTGCTTGTGAGAGAAGCAGTCACTCTGGCCACAAGTAAAAATGTAAAAGGATTTCTTCTACCTCTGAGATATTAGCTGATCAAACCAGCAGATTTATAGATACTAAGGCAGCCACTGGAGGGCAGCTGTAAAACTCACATCTGCCCTTGTATCAGCTAATCCATCCCCAAAATATTCACTTCAGGCTTATCTTGTTGCAGCAAACATTTCCCTTTTGCTTTCCTACATTCCTTTTCCTCTCACTCCATTAGGCTCAGATCTAGCAGCTTTTTGAGCATCCAGGACAGCAGCCCCCTCTGCTCACCTGTTGGCCAGCAGCAGTGCAGCCAATGCTACTGGTAACACCAGTTTGAACAAACAAACGACTGCTCTTCCCTATCTCTGAGCATCTGCCCACTTGGTCTGTGCACTGTCTCCCTGGTGCTTTGGCTAGAGGTGCTAGCTCTGTAACCTGACAGGTCATGGACCACGATGGGCAATTTGGATACCCAGGATAAAAAGCTTTTTATAACTCCAAAGTTTCTACTTGGGGGATGAATGTGTCCCTACAGTGAAAAGAGGGACACAAATGTCATGCATGCTGTGGTGAAGATGGGCTGAAGCACACTGCAGCCTGGCAGTGGATGCTGAGCAGTGTCAGAGGCACCAGCAGCAGAGAGGTCTGGCTGGTGAAACCAGTTATCAAAAGCAGGGACGATACTGGTGACGGGGCAGGCAGGGGACTCAACTGCAGGTGAGCAGCCTGCTTTTGTAGGCACAGAAAGGAAAGAGTGTTCTCAGGATGTACATAGAGAATGGACCTGACAGTGTGCGAAAATAAACCCAGCAAACCAAAACAGTGGAGACGTCTCTGTCAGCTCCCAGTGCTAAAACAGTCCAGTGCTGGACCAGAAACACGCTGGAGCTTGCATTAAGGGAGGAGAGAGAAGGTAAGATGGGCCCACAAATGCCAGCTCTTCAATCACAGCGTGGTGCTGAGGCACTACAGTTCAGGAGCTTGGTCCTGGCAATCCCTTAACTTGATCATTTGAATGTCCCTGGGAAATGGTTGTAGACATTGCACATTAAGAAATAAAACAACTTCCAACTTTCCATCTTAGGAGCAGCTGCTTTGCCACCCCATGAAGAGTGGGAGCAGCATTTGGAGATGGATGATGGGGAGAGGCAGCTGCAGCCCTGAGGAGTCCTGTCTGTGGGGCAGGGAGAACAACTTCACCACAGTACTGGGCTGCTGCGGAGGGAGATTGCCTCAGGTAACTCACTGAATTGTGCCATATGCCATTAAATCATTCCATGTTAGACAAATCTGCGCTCTGGATGATTTCCCTTTTTCAACACAGTCGAGTGTAGATATAAACACACACAAACACTCTCTTTGTCTATAATTTTCCTCTGTGTGGTAGATGAAAAAATAAACACACGTTTCCCTATGGGCTATGATGTTCCTCTAACTGGCGCTTTTGTTTGCCAGCTATAACACATCCCTTCCAGTCCGGTGCCTTTGTTGTTGTCACTGTGATCCCTATTGCATCTCTTTGATACTGCCCTGCAGCAGGGTAGGATGCTTTCCACTCTCCTCCAGCCTCAGCTGAGCAGTTTTTTATTTCTTTGCTGGCACCAACAGCTGTTTCCAAGAGCAAGGCATAGGTAGAAACTAGGTATCATCGAGAGGCTTTGAGAGCCTCAGTCCAGTCTACTCTGCTCTGCTTGGGGCTGTGCTTGGCAATTTTAAGAAATGAGGTTCTTCAGACATCTGGGATGCCTGTCTTTTTTTCCAGACAACTTCAACCGACTTGCAGAAGTCAGAGTAATTGTAGATGTGATAACAAGCTGTAATATCATCACTACACGGTCCAGATTGGTCGCTGTTCAAGATGCAGCAGTCGTGTGGCTGAATAGTGTGCAGCAGCTGACCAGTCCCTTGGTGGTTTCAGATCAGCTGCTTCTACCATCCTGTGCCTCATGGGAGATGTAAGGGCTGTGGGACGATGTACAGTGAGGTGGTGGTTAGAGGAGACAGGACACACATTCACAGGAAATAACATTTCATTGTTTTTGCTGTTCATGGGATGTCATCTTTTACAAGCATAAATACATTATCCTTTCTTTTTAAATTCTCTGTGTTACTAGCTTCTGGTCATTTACTATTTCCACACAGCCCATAGGGGACAGAATTGCTGTAGGAAAATGAAGGAAGGGAAATAAGTCTTTAATTTGACCTGCAACATCAGAGAATTTGAAAAATTGTGAGTGTTTTTGTAGAGGTTTTCTATCATCACCCTTTTCAGCTGAGCATCCTGAATGCTTTATAAATATTAATTAAGTCTCATGTGGCTCTTCTGAATTATGTAAAGACAGAATTGCCTCATCCATCAGAAGTGAGAATCCAGCAGCTGCTTAACAATTTGAGACAGCATTAAATGAAACCAGATCAGTGAATAAGAACATAACACCCGCTTGAAACTTCTAGGCAGGAAATTTAACTGACTGGGCTATATCTGCCCACCCTTGCAAAAAAGTAGTGTTGGATCATGAAGGGTTACATGAGGATCTCTCTTCCCACACTCTCCTTCTGTCTCTCCTTTTGCTTTGTGGGAAAATTTTGCGTCTCTTGGTAAACTTTATCTAAGATCAGTCTTTCGGTAAAGAAGTAACCTAAAGGGAAAATGCTCATAAAATCCTCTATCTCCCAGTCCTAAGACATTATTGATGCCTGACAGATGCTGACACTAGGAATTGCTGGAAGAGAGGACCACTCTGGATCAATGATTTCTAATAAGATGACTGCAGGCCAGGATAAAATTAATGTATGTTACAAAAAAATGTTTATTTTGGACAATTCAGGGATTTTTTTTTTTTTTTGTAGTATACCAGATAAGTTCTATAATTTCAGTGAGTACAGATTAGCTTGAGATGTTATTTATTTTTCAGTGCCACTAGCTGCCCTTTTATATAGCAATTAGTAATGGAGAAGGACCTGCATGGCCTGATGGGCATCAAGCTGCTCATACATCAATAATGCTTGCCTAGGCCAAAAAGGCCACCTGTACTGTAAGCTGCATTAGCTAGAACCTAGGTGCTTCTTCCTCTCTACTGAACAGTTACCTGGGTCAGAGAAGCTTTTGAATCTCTGTCCTTGGAGGTATCAAACACCAGACTGGAAAAGGTGCTGAGCAACCTGCCCTAAACTGGACATGATTTAAGGTAGGGTGGGGAGGTGTTGGACCACCTGGCTTCCAGAGGTTCCTCCCAGTCAAAATTATTCCATTATTTTGTTCTTCTTGGGAAGTGGACCTGTGGAATCTATATATTTTTAGTTCTCTAGGGCATATTTAGACAAATTAACAGACTTGAACAGCCTTTGAGACACTAAGGTTTATGTTGCTGTAAGAATTGTGATCACTGTAAGGTCATGGTTGTTCTGCTTTTTTAAAAATGTAAAAATGAAACTGTTTTTCTTATTTTAATTCCTTTCTTCTCCATACATGAATTCACCCCTGCTGAGTTTTAATCTGCTGTGAATTTTCTGGCTTTGTTTCCTGCAGAACTTTGTTTGAAGAGCCCTTGTAAAGAATTACATGGATTTTGAATGGAAATGAAAGGTAATTCAAAGCGTACCTCTGTTAATCCTGAGAGTCTTAGTACTACTGCTTAATGTACATCAGTAAAATATGCAAAATTATATCAATCAGCTACAGCACGGCTGCAATGAATCTGTTATTAGATCGTGTAAAGCACACTACATGAAGATTGATGAAAGAAGGAGGAGGTGAAGGTGAAATTATTTTTATTTAAATGGTCCCAGTTCAATGAATTCTCTGTGTTCTTGGTGCAATAACCCAACCCACAATGGGCTCTGTGAAATAAGAGGATTGACATTGTCTTAATGCATTTTATTTTACAGCAGTTGTTTTCCTACACACAATATTTGTATAGGAAAACTAACAATACTTGACTAAGTGAAAATTAAGTTAATTATTAGATAGATTTCTCTGTGTTCATCCACTGTAGAATCTGTATATCTTGGGAAGGTTTTATGTTGCTTTTTTGTGTATATAGCAATACTACACAATTAGCATCAAATAATGAACATTTTTTTGCCTTTACATTCAGAAAAAAAAAAAAGGTACAGCAGCACTTTGTAAAGAAGCAACTGGCATTCATGATAAAACAATGGTGGCAGCAGCTCAGTTAGGTTATAACTTTGTCTTCATCCAAAAGAATGTTTGAAGAGTGCTATTAGTTTTCAGTGACATGAAGGAGGATATCAGCAGTGATTTCACCATTTCTCTTTGTTTCAATTAATGGTTTTGCTTCCAGGCACAATAACAGAAAATATGTATGTAGTCCCAATACCCAGCAAATTCTTTCTTTTAAATTATTTCCCCTTTTTGTTTTTACCATTACCAGTTCCCCTTATAATTAACAATGTGTCAGCATTGTCATTAAAAACCTCTGGTTCTGTTTTTATATATGAAATGTATAAAATTTTGCTTCGGGCTTCAAATTTGTTTTCTAGAGTCTTGCTCATGAGGTCTTGTAAAACATTTTATGAATTCATAAAAATATTCTAGGCTCTGCTCCAGGTCTTGGATTCATTCAGTCCCTTAAATCTCCACCACAAAACTTTACTAAACATGTCTTTAATACATTTTTATTAATTAATTTCTTACCAGCATATTATAAATTTGTTATCAAAGTTTTTTTATAGCTTTATTTCCGCTTAGCACAATTTGAAAAGAAAGCCTATTACTTCTGCTGCTTCAGAAACTGATTCTTGACTCAGATAACACACTCTTAGGACTCTCAGAAAGGTTATTGTATACTTGCATCATGCTCACATTGCCCTTACTCCCCCCTTTCCTGTCTGCTTGTTTTAAATATTTCCAGAAGGATTTTGAATGACATGAGCTAGCTGGCAGGAATCTTTAAACAGTGTTACCATACCTATAAAATCTCCCTAGGGAGAATTTTAAATCTGCAGAGTAGCTCTTTGAAGTAGTTAAGGGAATCAGGCTTCCAGAAGGGCAAGATCCCAGGAATTTTGTCTGCTCAGGAGAGTTGAAACAATGCAGATTATCTCTGATATTGTAGAGTTAATAAACACAACTCTTAAAATGACAGTCTAGTTCCTGTGAAGTATAGCAATGAAGGATTTGTCCTGCTGGAAGAAAAATGGGTCTGTGTCATCCTGCCTCTGCCAGGGCATGTGCTAAGACACAAGTCAAAGAAATCCCACAGTTAAATAACTTGTCCAAAGGGGAAATTTATTCCTCTATCTTGAAGTTCACGCCTGACACCACAGGCTGAACCACAGGATAGCTTTTATTGTGTGATCTTCTGTATCCCTCAGCACTGTGGCATCAAATAATGCAATAAGTTTCAAAGGCTCATTAGCGTCTGAGTGAACTGCTCCTGCCCTGGCCAACTGACATGCATTTCCTCTGACCAGCTTGCAGTGGTTTCCCAATTCACATTAACTAGATTATCTCCTTCCTCTCATAAAGATATGTGCAGGAAATCTCTATTTCACCTTCCATATGCCACTTGATACCTATTTTACCACTATAACTCCCTCTTCTCTTTTAACTGCTATTCCTGCTTTGTAGCTGGTCCTTTGGATTAGATGCTGGGGTGCCTATGAGTGCATGTGAAAGAGATATTTGACAGAAAATAGGTTTTTGGTGGTCTATATGGATGTGAAGATTATTGCTTCTGATAGTTAAATTTATTGTGAAGTTTATCTTTTCTGATAGTAAAATCTTTTCATAGGCTGCCTTTGAGTTGTGGTGGCACAGGATCACACAGTCCCAGGTTGCCGCAGGAACATTTTTTGGCAAATGCCAGTACTACCCTTTACTTCTGCATTAGAGAAGGATTTAAGTAATGATAGGAAGTGAGACTCGGTCAAAGGGAGCATAACAGGAATCAGCTCTCACCCAATGATGAAATTTGGGCAGTGTGGATGTGGCCTGCATGTGATACCTTTCTGTGTGCAGGAACAAACAGTCCCTTCCAATCCCTCTCCAGCATGCTGTGCTGTGACCCTAGTCTGTGACAGTTTTCTTGTTACTATTTATTCTGTAATAAGACCCTGTTTAGATGTTTTATGACAAAAGAGGTTTTATAGTTTTTCTTTTAATATTGTTCATGTAGTACACCATCTGAAAGCACCAAGTGAAAAGACCCTGAGAGGAGAAATAAGGGGCCAGATTTCTTGTCACCTGGATAAGGAAGAGGGCAGAAGTTGAGGTTACTGTCACTGAGAATTTACAGTGCCTGTCTGATAGGGTTTATGAATGCTTCAGACCACATCTCAAATTCACTCATCTGTAGAATATTATAAACCACCTAAATGAATCATGTGACAGCTGTCTCTTCTTGTGGCTCTTGTGATTGCTGGCACCAATAAGGTGCTCTATCCATGAGTGAAAAGGTAGGATCACCCTGGAGCATGACCACAGGGTTGGAGGGGAGTCATAAGTCTGAGGAGCAGAGTGATGGGCTTCACATTTCTTTCTGCAGAGCTGTAATGCAGGAGCCCCCCAGGTGAATCTCGCATGTGCCAGACATTACAGCACTTCAGAAAGACCTGTATTATGTAGGAGTTCTCTCTCCGTAATGGGACTGACAAAGGTAAGGTACCAAGGTCTTATCAAATTCCTGTAAAATCTCTTATGACTGACCTGTCAGCTCAAGGGTAAATGGTGCTGACCTGGCTAATCCTCACCTTTAGAATAAGCTGAAATAAAATCTCAGGTTTGAACACTTACGCTCCTTGAATCATCAGTATAAACATCTGAAGTTTGTGGTAGTGCCTTGCATCCACTGGTAATTAAATATGTATGTGAGCTTGTACTATTGCTTGCTTCATTTCTAGTAGCTCTTTACCTGGAAGAAACAAGGACAAAGAATGGCCAAAAATGAAAAATTTTTGCATTGGAGAGTCAGTAAACCTTAGCCACAGAGTCCTTCCTGCTTGTCATAGGCAAGTGATTTAAAATATTTATCTCTTAGCTTCTGCTAGCACATTTTGCACAAGTTGTCCTTCCTGACTCCACCTTAGAGCTGTCATATGCAACAGAGAGCCCAGAAGTGATACAAACATCACCTATACAAACAGGACACAGGACTAACAAGAAACCACAGAGAAAACTCAGGTAACTCATTGCTTGCGGTAGATCAGTTCTCTCCAGCAATAGCTCCAAATCTGCACTTTCCTTTGTGGCATTTCTTTCCAAAAGCTTTCCTTGAAAAGAAATCTTAGGCATGGAAATGAGGGTAAAATGGTTGATGGTCTCTAAGGTTTTGGAGCATTCAGTTCCTTCTAAAATTAATGGAATCTGGGCCTGTAAATCCCTTCTGTGTCTTTGAACATCCTGCTTGACTAATATTTAAACTGCTGAAGTTCATCACAAACCCCCAGGAGTGAGCACTGGCACAACCTCCTGGGAGTTGAGAATAGCAGCAGCTGGCAAGAAGGAAGATGTGCTCCTTCAGTTATATGAAATTATTCACTTTCATAGCTGTAAGCCACAACAATTACAGATCTTCAATGTCACTTGCAAGTCTTCAATTTCATATGTTAATATGTCTTCAATTAATTAATTAGGCAATTAACTTTCAATGACAATTTTCCCACCCATTAGCTGCTCTGGATTACGCATGTCCCTTGAGTTGTCTGCTATGTGACTTTGAGGACCAAACCTTCTGTTTTCAACTTTGTCAGTGCTTAGAGACCTTCTTCACACAAGACCAACCTTGTCTGCACTGCAGACATAGCAAAATATGGTATTCTTGGTAGTAACCATGGTTTGCAAGATCTTGTCCAGCTGAGGGAATTAGTGGACTTTACTGCCACAAGGAGAAGTGGGGGGAATTATGAAGGCCCCATTTTACTTAGACTTTGGAATGGGAACTCAGACTGGGAATGTTTGGTTACCAATTTTCTACAGTTCTTGGTTTTTGGGTTTTTTTTTTTTTTCTGAAATCTACTTAAATGCCCACAGTATCAGTTAATATTAAATACTCCAGTTTATTCCATGTCAAGTGGCACGACTGTATGTTCATTGTGATGCCCGTTTTGAAGATGTGACTGAACACATTGTGTTTTGTCTAGATTCCACCACTGGATGCTGCTGCAATAAGAAATGTGATGTTCAGAACCATTCATTGTAGCACAATGGCAACAATACAATAGATCTGGGGAGAACTTGACAAAAATCATGGACTTTCATCTCCAGGATGAAATGTATTTGGTTTACTAGTTAGTGTGAAAGGTGTACTTTGAACTTATTCTTGAAAAAGGCTTGTATTATGACTATGAAATATTGCATTCCTGCAGATTTCACATTGATCTTCTGTCATTTGAGATTTAAAAAATAGCTTTGTTTCTCTTTGCTACTTCTAGAAAAGCCAGATTTGCTACTTCCAGAAAATCCAGGAGCAGAAAAATGCAATAGCCCTAGGATGCCTCATCCTATCAATGGTAGGCTTTGTACAGGACTTTTTAAAACGGTGAATTGTTTGATCCACACAAATCTGTCTCATCATACCAGAGAGAATATTCCTTGGTGCAGCTCTATTTTGGGAAACCTTACAGTGTTAATCCCACAATGTTAAACTTGATTTTTCTCTACCAAAACACTGATGAATTTGAAAGAAGGAAGCACACTATGATGAACTGTTACAAAATCAGCCCAGTAGCTGATAACTTTGCATTCTGCAGAAGTCTAGGAGAATTACAATTGAATAATATTTGCTATTTTTTAAATATTTTTTTGCTAGGTTTCAAAAATGTTCTATAAGATTGTCACATCCTTGTAATATGTTGTTAAATATTTTTATTCCCCAGTGATGAGCCCTGGTAAATGAAGTCAATGAATTCAGAGGCACAAGAGAGGCCTGAAGATGCCTGGAATGTCAGAGGCAGAGAATGGAAACCAACTAGTGTAGCTTCTAACCCCTTACCCATACAGGTCTGCCAGCTCTGAGGAAATCTTTCCATATGCCTGATACTGGCCTGAAACCACAGTGTATATAAAACCCCGTTCACACAGTATACATCTGGAAAATCCAGATTTGTTGTTTTGGTGTTACAAAAAGCTTTGCATTCTGAAAGCATAGATTGTCTCGCTCAAATCAGATAGAACATCTCCTAGCTTTGTACATCTTAAAGAAACAAGTTATTGGTTAAAGAAACCTGATGTAAAACAGGAGAAAGGAAAATTGGCATAGTTTGAATTGACCTTCCAGTCCTGAGAGAAAACTTTAGAGGTGTCAGTGATCTAATTGTGCCTAATTACCTGTATAACAGGACATGGATATTTTTGGATATGCATTTCACTCCAGCTAAGGGTCAGAAGTAGCCATGTAAATGATGTGAAGATTGTAATAAATGATAGAATAAAGCATTTCTGTGAGCCCAATTCTCTGATGTTTTACAATTTAAGATCCAGAAATTAATGTACATTGATTCATACAGATCAAAACACCCTACAAGAGCTAATCAATCCAGAAGTACTTACAAGCAATAATTCAGTCAGCTGGTGAACTGAGTGCTAATGAGGAGAGAGGAAGACTCCCTACATTTGTGAATGATTAGCTTGATCATCTAATCTAGTATGGAAGAAAATTGTCTATCATTATATATGAAAAAAACAAAGCATGAAAAAAAATTTACTTTTAGCAAGTGTTCATGTAGTTGCAGGGGATCTCATAAAGCTGCTGAGATCATAAAATTGAAGGTAATTTGTTGTTGGCTTTTATATTGACATTAACACTTGCAAATGTCATCTTTCAAATGAAGGAATGGGTCACACTCTCAAGCCCCCGAGAGCACTAATTGCCCTTCCTGTCCCTGCCTGGCCTTCCCCCACCCCTGCCCATGGACCAGGAGATCCATTTAAAGTCAGATAGGGGCCATCAGTCCTTGTCTGTAGATGTGCCTGACTGCAATCCTGACTGGATGGACCTGCCCTGCAGGTAGCCTGTTTCCTGGACTGACCACTCAGGGATATTTCATAGCTTTGTCTGCAGGCCTGCCTTTCTGAAAGGGCCACTGCTGTCACATGCTAATGTAAAAGTCCACTAGACTGTACCTTCAGTGCTTTCTTGGATGATTGCCTGCTTATGTCTGGTTTTCTCTTTTTGGCCTAAAATGTCACAGAGCAGATGCTCCCAAGTGCTGCATGAGGAAAGGGCCCAGCCAACACTCAGAGCTCACTCTTGTTTTTTTATGAAAAGACAGTAAGGTCACTTGGGATGGGAAAGAGTGGCTCAGGTGTGGACCAGGCTTAAGCAGGGGGTAGAAAAGTTTCCAAGCTTTGGCGAAATAAATCAGCTGCTGAACAGTTCTAGCCAGTTTGCAACAGAGACTCAGGTGAGGGAAAAGACTCATGAAGCTGGGGGCTATGAGACACAGCTGTAGCTGCACAGGAGTTGGGAGGAGGGCAGCTTTTGCTACGACTTGCAGCCCTGGGGGGGAGGATCCTGGCACCCTAAGCAAGGAATTGCCCAGATCAGGTCAGTTACTCCTATGAGATGAATGGTGGGTGCTTTGTTGAAACTGCTTCTGGAGGGGATTCTACCAAATGTTTGATAGTATTTGAATTTTTGGCTGGCACAGGAGAGCTAATTTGTGTCTCTTCAGAGCTCTCTTCAGTTAGAGACTGGAAGGTGAAGTGCATGCTTCCTTATTGAGACACCTGTAACAGCTGGAAAGAATAGAAAGTTTCAAAAATACCTGAAGTTTAAGGGAAAGAGAAGGAAAGAGCCAAATAAGCATTTTACTTGGGAACTTCAGAAGAGCAGAAAGTTAATTAAAAAGCAACACTTTCAAAGCTGAGACAAATTTAAATAACCTTAAGAATGGGGGGAAGAGAACTTTTCTTTTTTCTCCTCTACACTAAAAACATCATTTACATGTTAGTGAAAAACTTCACATAAAAAATGCAGCTTTTTTTTATTCCATGATTATTAATGCTGAAACACATCTGACAGCATGCCTGCTTGCCCAGCATCAGACAGTTGCTTGCATCGCTTTCTTGAGATGTTGGAAAACTTCTCTTCAATCCAAATCCAGATGATGACCCCTGTGTTAGCAGGGTGGAGAAATACAGTTTTGCTTGCTGTCTACATGCAGCTGTTGGAAACATATCTCAGCTTTCTCTTATTTTCCAAGAAGAGGAAAATTACAGATACAGGAGAGTTACACTGTGTATCTTTTTTTTGTTACCACGGGCTATTTATTATCATTTCATAACAAAGAAAGATAATTTTTACTTTTAATTACAGTATATTCCTGCATATGACAACATTTTGATGGGAACTCACACTAAATCTCGGTGGTAATTTTCTCTTTGGACTCAAGACTTTATGAAGATTTAGGCAATTTGTTTCAAAATCCATTCTCTCGTGGATTGCTAGGGTTTTTACGAGGACTTTCTTTACTGATTTCTACTTGCTGCACAATGTGCTAATTACTTTTGAAAACAATTTCACACTTTGCTGAGAAAATAAAAAGGAAATTCTTTCAGATACCATTTAGAAAATAGTGTGGACCAGAATGGTGACCGAAGATTTGTCCACAGTATTTAAAGCATCAGATTGATCCCAGCATTGGTTTAATAGTAGCAGTAGCAAGTGCCAATGAAAGACTGAACAAACAAAAAAGACTTTAACTTTCACAATCTAGGTGGGAAACAGCAGTTACAATTAATTTAATATATTATTATTTTGTACTTTCAGAATAAATTAGCCTTGTATCTGTGCATGCAAGTCTGAGGTTGCACAGCCATACATATTTTAGTAGCTGAGCCTCTGGCTCACACTTATCTTGGTTTAAGACTGAATTGCTTTTGCTTCCTTTCTGGGGGCCAGACTTGGAGTTTGAAAGAGGCATGGACCTTATAGACAAAATCATGCTCTTGTGACTGGGTTTGTTATAGAAATTCTTCAGCTTTCCTTATGCAAAGGTGAGTTTCAAGGCATAGAAGACTGGCAGTGATCAGAAGGTAGATATGCTGATGTCTGTTATAAATGGTTTCACCTACTGCACCTAAAATAACAATGCACAGAGGATTTAAATGTATCCATTGAATGTTAAATTATCCATATCAATTCAGGCAATGGGTAGGCAACCTGCTGCATTTCTATTATGTCATTGAAACCATGTACTATATATTAATTCTGCAGCAGTTATAACAGACAAAAAAACCAGATACATTGAGTAATGTATAGTGTGTCATGACTTGCCTTATAAGTAATGGCACTGATGTTAGTTTTGCTGCAGTATTAACTAGTTTATATTAATTTTCAATTCTGTATTGTAGTTCTTAAGTGACTGCACATTTGCCAGATAATATCCAGAACACAAAATGCTATTTAGAAGAAAACAGCAATAAAATTACTGTATAGCTTCCTGTGTGCATGTTTTAATTAATCAAAGAAAATACTCTGTGTGGAACATAAAACAATTAATTCTGGCTAAGAGGCAAAGATGAAACATTGAACTACTCTGTTAGATAATCACAAGACAAAGACACTTGAAGCTAAGAGAAAGGAATAGGGGAAAGTTTCTCTGTAAACACAAGGCAAACTTAAAGGGGAAGTTGAAAGTAAGAGAGTTGGATGGGTTGAGCCTAGAGGAGAGCAATTTGGTAATGATACTGTGGGGGGGCTTTAGGGTTCTATTGCTATGGCAAAATCTTCTGTGCATAATACATGAAAATGAGTCCTAACTAAAACCAAGTTCAGTGTGATATAAAAATGCTTGAGCCATTCTTTACCATGTAGACAAACTCATAAGTAAGAAAGAAAACATCTTGGTGCATGTTAAGAAAAAGACCTGCTGCAACTCTCAAAGGTGGAGAACTTTAATCTGAACCTTAATCTGAGATCCCACTGGCAGCAGATGGGACACGAGTTCATGAAGGTTGCGGAGTTCTAGAAAAAACAAATCATTTTCAAGGGGATTGGGTCCCCAGAAGAGGTAAAGTAAAAGACAGCTCAGAAATACTTATAGTTTATTCAGAAGTAAGGCCCAGGAAAGTCCATGGAAATGCTTTTGTTGTCCGTAGCAGACCCAGAAGGACTTCTTCTACAAAACACATTCATGGCACTTAAAAAGAAAACATGCAGCTAACCATGAATGGATAACTCTTGGAGGTAAACCTGGAGAATAAAAGATTTACACAGGTGAATCACTATTTACTCACTGCTTGTCTCCTCACTCTTGTGCCTGAGTGTTAAAGACAAAAGTATCATCAGATCACCTAACCACACCTCTATCATGCAGCTATCTTTACTGAGTCTGTAAATTCCAGTTGATCATCCTGTATTGTCACATTGTTCTGATTTAGCTGCTAACTTCATCCAAAGAACACCTTTCCTGCAGAGAAAGAAAAAAACCAAAGCTTTCTTGTGTCAGTATTTGAAAGATTAGCTAGTCTGGGAACTTCTTTCCCTTCAATTCAATCCTATACTTGAGTTAATCCTGTACATCTTGGGAAGGGCATAACTATATCTAACTCATACTTCTTAAGTGCTACAAGTATTAACATTGACTGATCCAGTCCTTTTCTCCTGAGGTCACCTTCCAATGCACTTTATCCTTAGTTCTGTGAAAAGACTCATATTTTATCAGTGTTACATTACGTATTTCATATTGTTCATGTGGCTTGGTCTCCCAGAACACCTCATTGCTCTCACCTGCAAAATGACACCTTCCCCTTCCCCC